>PVKS010002827.1:0-112321 GCA_004027875.1 Aplodontia rufa
GTGGGGTATGTGTGTGTGTGTGTGTGAAGTACTGGGATTGAACCCAGGGCCTCCTACATGGTAGGTAAATGCTGTTCTACATCCTCAGCCCCTTTTGTTTTGTTTTAATTCTGAGACAAAGTTTTTCTAAGTTCCCTAGGTAGGCTTCAAATTTGGATCCTCCTGCCTTAACTTCCCCAGTAGGTGGGATTATAGGTACACACTACTGCTCCCGGCCCTCCTTTGGGTTTTGATCTCGCCTTGAACAGGGTGGGGTTATAACAGTGTTCAATGGAACATTTTCTTTGAGAGAAAAGAAGGAAGAAAAAAAAAAAACCCAAAAACCCAGCAGAGTAGTTCTTCTTTCTGTTAATATTTCATCAAGAGCCCCAAGCAGTGAGTCTATCACTTCCTGATTCTTTGCCTTGTTCTAATCATACCTAAAAAGTCTTTTTGTCTCAAGCATTTCTGCACTCAGCCTGCTCCAGTTTCTTGACCCTTTGTACTGTCCATAAACCTTATTTCTATCATGCATGTGAGACCCTGTCCCTCTTCCCCTGTTAAACACTATATTTAAGTGATAAAACTTAAATTTTTTTTTTTAAAGAGGAACAGTGAGATAGAGACAGAGAAAGAGAGAGTCAACTTTATTTAGTTTTTCATGTGGCCTTCATTGCTCTAACACTTCATTGTGTATGTGGCGCTGGGGCATGAACCTGTGTACCTGCGCATGCCAGGCAAGAGCTATAACCACTGAGCCACTGCTCCAGTCCAAAACTTAAAGTTTTTAAACACAATTATTATTGTATAAGAAAATATTGATCATACCTTGATTTTGTCAACCTGAGTGCTATGAATAATGAAATGTTTATACACTGACAAGCACACACAGGGGGAAAAACCATATAGGGATTACCTGGTGGCTACTTCTCCCTCTCTCATGCTTATTCTTTAATTCTTTTTGCCTTTGTATTCCTTTAGCTTATTTCCACTTTGTTTTCTTTTTTGTCATCCATTTTTCTTTTAAAATTATTGCACATAGTTGTAGAAATTACTTGATTGGCGCTAATTATAGAATTATGCAAACTAAATAAATCACAGGCCACTTTGTGCTAGAAGACTAAATTGTTTCTTTTTCTCTTCTTTCTTTTTTTTTTTTAATTGAAATACAATTCACAAGTCAGAAAATTCACCTTTAAAATGGTGCAGTCTTGGATTGGGGATATAACTCAGAGGAGAGCACTTGCCTAGCCTGGATGAAGCCCTGGGTTCAATCCCCAGCACCATCAAGAAAAAAAAATTCACAAAGTTGTACAACCAATACACTATCCAATTTCAGAATATTTTCATCACTTCAGAAAGAAGCCCAGTAAGGGTCTCTAGCTCTGCCCTTTTGTAAGTTGGATATTCAATTATTCCAGCACCATTTGTTAAAAAGACTATTCTTTCTCTTACTGAACTGTTTTGGCACCCTTGTCAAAAATCAACTGATCATAAATGTGAAGATTTGGTTTTGGACTCTCAATTCTATACCATTGGTCTACATGTCTATCCTTCTGCCATTGTCACACTGAATTCTTTACTGTGGCTATACAGTAAGTTTTGAATCAGAAAGTGTGAGTCTTCCAAATTTTGTTCTTTTTCAAAATTATTTTGGCTATCCTAGGTCCATAATAATTATAGGATCAGACTGTTAGTTTCTGACCGAAAAAAAAAAAAACAAAAAAAAAAACGAGGGGCTGGAGTGGTGGCTTGGCGGTTACGGCGCTTGCCTAGGTTCAAATAGCACCCACGGACACAATTACGTGTTGGAGCAACGAAAGCCATGTGAAAAACTCAATAAAAATGATTCTCTCTGTCTCTCTCTCTCTCTCTCACTGTCCTTCTCTCTTAAAAAAAAAAAGTGAATTACAACCTTAGTAGAAAATATGTTGAGTCTATAAAACAATTTTGGGGAGTCTTGCCATCTTAACAACATGATTTCCTGTCTTCCAATCCAATGACACAGGATATTTTTCCATTTATTTAGGTCTTCCTTAATTTATTTCAACAATATTACATAGTTTCAATGTAAAAGTCTTGCACTTTTGTTAGGTTCATGCCTAGGTATTTTATTCTTTAGACTGCTATTGTAACTGGTATTGTTCTCATTTCCCTTTGGGATTATTCATTGCTAATGTATAGAAATACAATTAATTTTTGTATGTTAATCTTATATCCTGCAACCCTGCCAAACTTTTTTCTCCTGATGGTGTTTTAGTGGATTCCTTACAATTCTCTATATACAAAATTATTTCATCTGCAAACGATTTTACTTTTTTGTCCTCTCTGAATGCCTTGTTTCTTGCCTAAATGCTTAATTTTTGGGGGGGTACTGGGGTTTGAACTAGGGGTGCTCACCCACTGAGTATAGCCTCAATCCCCAGTCCTTTTTTATTTTATTTATTTTTTTACTTCTGAGACAGGGTCTAAGTTGCTGAGACTGGCCTCGAACTTGTGATCCTCTTGCCTCAGCCTCCCAAATTGATGGGATTACAGGCACGTGCCACTGTGCTCAGCCTCTTGCCTAATTTCCTTTATCCCTGCTCTTTTAAAGCCTAGTTTCTTTTTCTTTCTTTCTTTTTTTTTTTTTTTTAAGGGCTGAGGACCAAACTCAGGGCTTCGCGAATGCTAGGCAAGTGCTCTGCCACTGAGCTAAATCCCCAACCCCTAAAGCCTAGTTACTTGAGTGACTTGTCTCTTTTTTCCTGAATAGAAGAACTTTTCTGGGGGGGAAGGGTGTAGAAGGAAGAGAGAGGTCTTACATGTCAGAAGTTACAATGTGCAATATGAATTAGTTTCAGATGGGCTTCACTTCCTTTCAGTGGAAACAGCTTTCTTCACAGGGGTTTTCTAGAGGAATCTGAAATCTGTTTTTCTCAAGTTTTGAGCACAAGCCTGACCAAGACCAACATCCACCCTTCCTTGACTGTTGCAGAGTCTAAGATGATATGGCCACTTTCCCCTTCTTCTTTGGCTAATTCATCCTTACTGGGCAGAGGCAGACCAGTCAACTGTTCCTACGAGGCATCCTGTCTTCTGAGAAATAAAACAGCCAGCGAGACAACAGGGCTATCAACTCCTCTGCCTTTATTCCAAAGGCAATGAAAAATATTCCCACCACATCTGCAGCCTCCTTTTGGGCCAGTGCTGAAACTGGCAGGAGGGTCCACCCACCTGCTGTTTTTATTCATCCTCTTCCTGGCACTTGGGCTTCTCTTGGTGACCATCCATGTAGAATTGAGCATATTTTCTTGATACCCAAGGCTATTCACGCATTCCATCTAGGTGACCTTTTCATCAGAAAAGGCGCACACTTAATTGCCTCATTCCTGATGAATGTCTTGGCTTACCTTGTATTAGTGGGGTTCCTACTTCTAGTCATGAGACTGGAGAGGAGAGTAAGGTTTCATTAAAGGTGTGGAATGCACATCAAAGGCTTTGTTGAATGACTTATTGAGAATTTTCCTTCCTTGTCAGTGCAGAGCCTATGTTATCAATTACTTCTGGTGTTGTGCAGAACGCTAGGTGGATAAGAATCTATCACTATGTAGATAGGTGCCCCCACAGCCAAGTGTGACCTCCTAATATCCGGTTGCTAGCAGCAAACCACCCAGACCACTAACCAGGACCTAACTGAGGTAGGATTCAGGATGTCAGCACCCGGCTCTCCATTTCAAGTGCCTATCTCCAGGATAGCTGCCCTTTTGTTTAGCGCTTTCTTCCCAGGAACTAATCACATCCTCCTAGTCCACTTGAAATTGTATACAACTCTGTTTTTATAGTGCTGGAGACTGAACCCAGGTCTTTGTGCATGCCAGGCAAGTGCTCTACCACTGAGGTAGACCTTGAGTCCCCCACTCTGAAATCAAATTCATGTATCCTGACCACTCTAATTTTCTTAACCTCACAGGTCCACCTTATGCCGAATGCCTAACAACAAAGCCACTTAGCACAGAGAAGACTTCTTTTCAGGTGATTCTTCCCTCACCCAAGGACTGCTCATGGCTCCAGTGCCTACTGAGAAGTAGCCAATTTGTACACAGTTGCTAGGAGTCACATCTCAGAACCTTTCTTAAAACTATGCTTAGCTTGAGGCTGGAGCAGTTATGGTGCTTGTCTGGCATGCGCGAATACGCGCAAGTTCAAATCCCAGCACCACGTCCAAGTCTCGGAGCAATGAAGGCCACATGGAAAACTAAACAAAATTGATTCTTTCTCTCTCTCTCACTGTCCCTCTCCTTAAAAAACAAACAAACAAAACAACAACAACAAACTGCTTAGCTAGTCCACGCTTCCGCCAGTTAACGAAACTCTTGTGAGAATATAATGAAAAAGTAATCTGGGGGGGAATGATCCGTGTTCCCATGAACTGAGTTGTTCTCATATTTCAGGTCTGCTTATTAACCAGGCTATGGGAATAGAGAGGGCTTCCTTGCTTCCAGGTTGGTACACCGCCAAGCAGGGACTCCCTAATAACACACAGGCACAATAGCAGACAAACAGGAAGAATTGCCTAGGGCGCCGTGAACATGCCACCACTAAATTATAGCAATGTTATGCTCTTTTTTTTTTTAAGCGAGAGAGGGACAGTGAGAGAAAGAAAGACAGAATCAAGTTTATTTAGTTTTTCATGTGGCTTTTGTTGCTCTGACACCTAGTTGTATACGTGAGCTAGGGTTCAAACCTGTGTCCTCATGCATGCCCAGCAAGTGCTGTAACTGTTGAGCCACTGTTCCGGCCCCAGAGTTAAGCTCTTATTCACTGTATGCTAAAAAAATTTTTTTTAAAAATCCCTCCACTCTTTTACCATTTGGTTGTAATACTTTAAACTGGTATTACTAAGACCTCAAATGTACCATCTGTTTGTCATCTTTGGAAGAGCAAGTCACTGTAATATATTGATAGTTCATTTCTGAGTGTCAGGGATAACATATTTAATACTATTTACACTTTACTAATAAGCACCAAATAAAACAATTTTAACTTTATTTTCTTCAGTCTTCCTTCATATTCAGTTTACTGTCTTGAACCCCATTTCAACACACTGTGTATTTGCTTCCCTGAATTCATTCACAGTGTATTTGCTGACCTACATTTAACATATTTCCTATAGTGACAACTACTGTATTTGAAAGGACTATTTTTTAGGTCACCAGAGTGGAGAAAAAGAGGTCACTATTTAACAAAATGGCATGTATCCAAATATAGATGCAGTTTTCTAAACACCTGTTGATCATCAAAGGATGAAGAGATTGTTAAAACTTCCAAAACCCTGGACCTAAAGCTTAAATGATCAGTCACTTTGTTTCAATTGATATGGGGTTTGACCCAGAAAAACAAGTCTTACCAAAGAAAGTTTTAATGTGCTGGCTGCTTTAAAAATAAACTGGATTTTTAAAAACTCTGTTTCAATGTAAATTACTTCTCATTAAGTCACTTTAGAGGAAGCTATATGATTTGAACCACAGGGCAAGCACAGCAATAACTTCCGGAGACACAGTGAGCAGGACAAATATTTTCAGTTGTCAAGGGTGAGAGGGAAGGGAATGATCACCTAAGAAATGGAAACTAACAAATAGAAACTTGACACTCCCCCTTAGTTCCACAGGCTAATGAGGCAGCCACACACAGCTAGCAGCTGTGCAAAAGCTGAACGAAGCAGGACTCTATGGTGGTGGAGCACGTAAGGACCTCAGGGGACAAGGGCTTGGGCAACACCCTCTACTGTTGTATTCATTCATTCATTCAATAAAGCTATGAACCAGGCATTGTACTAGGGACTTAACCTCTCCAACTCTGACTCCACGGTTCATTCTGAACCCCACTCCTCTGCCCCCATTTCCAACCCTAAGCATCACCCCCTCATCGGGAAGAGTTATATTATCGCTCTCCTTTCCTTCCCGAGGTCTCCAGGCAAGGGTGACAAACCAGAACCAGCCAGAGGACTCGGAGCACGCACGGGTCGGGTTCCAGGGACCCTGCCCGAGAGGAGAGAGCCAGCCTGGACTTAGGCAGCCGCGCCCAGGGGGCGGGGCCGAGAGCACCGCGCTGCGACGCGGACCTGAGGTCTGAGAGAAACCGAAGGGGGAAGCAGCAGCGAGGGGGTTCAGCGAGGAGGCAGAGGAGGTTGCCGAGGGCGGCGGGAAGCGCACACGGCAGGACCCGCCCAGGTGGCGGAGGAAGGGGCTCCGGCAAGGGCGAGGAGCGGGCGGGGAGGATTACCTGATGAAGGTGGTCTTGCCGGTGCTGTACTGGCCCACCAGGAGGATCATAGGCTTGTTCTCGAAGTCTGCGTCCTCCAGCGCAGGCGAGTGGAACTCGTGGAAGCGATACGCCTCCTCCAGGGGCAGCACCTTGCGCAGGTAGAGCGAGCGCAGGCCGCCGGTCACGGTTTGCACGGCGTCCGCGCCGCCCGCGCGCTCGCGCCCGCCGGCTTGCCGCCCCATCCAGCTGAACATCCTGGAGCTCGTCCGCGTTCCACGCTCGGACCCTGCTCCGGGTTAGACCCTCCGCGGCGCTCACCGAGCTGCCACAGCCGCACCCGCCGTCGCCCGAGCCCGGCCCCACCTTGCACTGCCACAGCCAATCTCCTGGAGCTACGTCACGCACGCACGTTCATTATTCAGAAGACCTCTCTCAGGTCCTTCCTCATTGGGCCTCCGCCGGCGAGGGTGGAGGCATCAGCCAATGGGAAGGAGGCTCTTAATGAATTATTGATGGCCGAGTCGGTCTTGAAGGCTGGGCGGGGAAAGGGTGCCGCCCCGGCCCGGGTGCCTCACACGCGTCACCCGCAGGGCCTCCAGTCGCCGGGGCCCCTCCTCTGGCCAGGTGGCGTTGGCTTCTCGGCGAAACTGAGCTGGCAAGAACTAGCCTCCGGAGACAGCGCTGTCTCCTGGGACGTTTACTCATTCTAAGCCTTTGGATGTCAATACTGAGGAGGAAAAATGCAGAAAGTTGATGAGCAAGTTTTTTTTTTTCCTCCCCCAGCTGACTGGTTACTATAACCCTATTTCACTGGCAAAGATACTGAGGCTCACATAATTGACAAAAATTGAAGGAGGGGGAGTGGAATTCAATCTATTTGGGTAGATGTTTCTTCTACTTCACGCTGCCCCCGTCAAACTGGATCAATTGAGGCCCTTTCCCCTTAGTTTTCAGTATTCCATTTCATTATTATATTATCATTATTATCATTTCATTAATACATTATCATTATTACAACCTAATTTCCACATACTGACATACAAGACAATTTTGTCACCCTCTAGATGTCTCTTTTCTAGGTTAAAAGGACAGAGATTGGGAGAAATTGTCAGGTATCAGCCTTAGTATCTTAGGTTATAGTTTAAGAATATTTCTCAGTTGTTTCAGATGATTTCTCAAGTGTGATCAACAGGGCGACCTATATAGAATAACTTTAGTTGCTTGTTAAAATGCAGATTCCTTGTCCTCAGTCCAGACCCGCTGAGTTAAAATGTTGAAGAGAGATGGAGTTCCCCAGACTATTCTGATGTACCCTAAATTTGGGGAAATGAAATGTGATGCTCTGCGTTATATTTTCCTTTTTTTTTTTTTTTTTCAGTGCTGATGATCAAACCCAGGGCCTTATGCATACTAGGTAAACATTCTATCATTGAGCTGCTCTCTCAGCTCCTGCATTACTTCTTGAACTTGAAACTTGATTCAGTAGGTAAGGGGTAGGGCCTAAGATTGTAGTTCCAACAAGCTCCAAGCTATTGCCAGTCCTGCACATGGATGTTTGTAGCAGCTTCATTTATAATTGCCAAAACTTGGAAGCAACCAAGATTTATTTCAGTAGGAGAATGAATAAACTGTGATATATCTAGACAAAAGCCTATAGGGCTATTAAGAGAATTTAGCAAGATTTCTAGATTCAAGATACACATACAAAAACCATATATATTTCTATGTACTAGAAACAAACAATTGGGCATTGAAATGAAAAATTGATATCACTTTCAAAAGCATCAAAACCGTGAAATACTTAGTAATAAGTCTAATAAAAATATATCAGATTTATATACAGAGAACCATAAAACATTTCTGAGAGAAATTAAAAAGGCTCAAATACATTATATTGAAGACTCAATATTGTTAAGATGTCAGTTTTTCCCAAATTCATGGGTAAATTCAGTGCAATCCTAATCAAAATCCCAGCAGTCCTTCAATTTAATAGAATTTGACAAAATGATCATCAAATTCATATGTAAATGCTAAGGGCCTAGATTATCTAAAACAATTTTTTTAAAGAGAGAGAGAGAAGGATAGTGAGAGAGAAAGAGAGAATCAATTTTATTTAGTTTTTCATTTGGCTTTCATTGCTCTGATAGTTCGTTGTGTATGTGGTGCTGGGATTCAAACCTGTGTCCTTGTGCATGCCAGGCAAGTGCTGTAACTGCTGAGCCACCGCCAGCCCCCAAAACAATTTTGAAAAATAAAACAACAAAAGTGAAGGTCTTACATTACCTCATTTCAAGACTTATTACATAGCTACAGAAATCAAGACAATGCAGTACTGATATAAAGATAACCTAATACAGTCATGCATCACTAATGATGTTTCAGACAGCAACAGGGAACTTATTATAATAGAGCTCTCATAAGATTATATGGTCTAATGACAGCATAGCCATCTTAGCTCGTATAAGTACACTCTGTGATGGTCACCCAATACCTAACAATGCATTTCTCATAATGTATACCCATCGTTAAGTGATGCATAATTGTATATCAATGGAACAGAGTCCAGAAATAGACCCTTACAGATATGGTTAATTGATATTTGACAGAGAACAAAGAATAAGGGGATAAAAGAAAATCTTTTAAGCAAATAGTGGTAGAGAGAAGGGCTCAGGGTATATCTCAGTGGTAGATCCCATGCTTAACATTTGCAAGGCCTGGATTGCATTCCCAGCACCAAAACAAAACAAAAAATATTGGTAGAACAATTAGAATATCTGTATACAAAAATCTAAGTTTTGATCCATACCTCAGGCCATAATGCAAAAATTAACTCAAAATGGACATTAGACCTAAATGCAAAATTTAAAATTATAAACTTTTCTTTTTGGGATTTGAACCCAGTGGTGCTTAACCACGGACTACATCCCCAGCCCTTTTTATTTTTTTTATTTTGAGACAGGGTCTTGTTTCCTAGGGCCCTGCTAAGTTGCCGAGGTTGGTTTTGAACTTGTGATCCTCCTGCCTCAGCCTCCCGAGGTGCTATGATTATAGGCACGTACCACCACACCTGCCTAAAATTATAAAACTTTTTGAAGAAGACATGGGAGAAAATTTGTGTGACTTTGGGTTAGGGAAGGACTTTTTAGGTGACTAGGGATATAGTTCACTTGGTAGAGCACATGCTGATAATGCTTGAAGTCCTGGATTCAGTTCCCAACAACAACAACAACAACAACAACAACACACACATACACACACATCTTAGATAATACTCAAAGCACAATTCATAAAAAGAAAAAAATTGACAAGTTGTACTTCATCAAAATTAAGACCTTACTTTTTAAAGGATTATTAAAAGAATGGAGCAGCTGGAGAGCAGTAGTGCACTTGCTTGGCTTTGGCAAGGGCCCAGGTTTGAACCCCAGCACCACAAACACAACTAAATATCAGAGAAATCAAAACCAGATGGAAAAATAAATAAAACTGATCCTCTCTTTTAAAAAAAAGAAAGAATGGAAAGATAAGGTGTAGACTTGGAGAATAGATTTGCAAATCATGTATTTGATAAATGACTTGTATCTAGAATATATAAAACCTCTTAAATTTAATAAGAAAATAAATAACCCAATTTTAAAAATTGGAAAAAGATTTCAAGAGATACTTCACAAAAGAAGATGTATAGGTGGCAAATAAGCTCATGAAAAGATGTTTAGCATCACTAATCATTAGGAAAACGGAAATTAAAGTCACAAAAATGTACCATTGCATACCTAATAGGTTGTTTAAAATTAAGAAAAATTGAACATTCAAATTGCTGGTGAGGAGATGAAGCAACTAGAATTCTCATATTGTTCATGGGAAAGTAAAATGGTACAACCACTTTAGAAAACAGTTTGGCAGTTTCTTAAAAAGTTAAACACACATATCACTTGACCCAGCAGGGGAGGAGCAGAGGGAAGGATCACAGAGGAAACGGGAGATTTTTCTGGTGAAGTTTCTTCATTCGTGGTGGCAATGGTTTCATAATTGTATGCATATGTCAAAATTCATCAGATTACATATTTTAGATACTTGCAGTTGATTGTATGTCAATTAGACCTTTATTAGTTGTTTAAAATGCTCATGAGTTTTGTCTTGGGAATTTATTATGAAGAAATTTATCTTTTTTCTTTTTTTTAACTAAAGAAAATACTTTATTCAAGTTCCCAAAACAAACTTTGGGGGTTACCTTGGGTTTTAATCGAACACAAAAGGTCTATTTAAATATGAAAAGAAATAGTTTTCATTGGGTGGGAATCAAAATCAATGTACACATTCTCCAATCAAACATGTGTCCCATGTGGCATTTTTCAAGCTTTAAAGGTCCCCCAGGCCAAAGCCTTTGCTGCCTTTGCTGCTTTTGCTTTGCTCCCCCTCTTTCCTTTCTCTCATTTTTCAGCCTTTTTCTTTGCCTCTGGTTCATCTACACGGGTTACTGTCCATGCTGGTCTAGAAAAGTCTTTTTGTTTCTCTTAATCTCAGTCTCCATTTTCATGTGATTTTTTTTAAAAGAGAGAGGGACAGTGAGAGAGAGAGAGAGAGAGAATCAATTTTTTATTTAGTTTTTCATGTGGCTTTCGTTGCTCCGAGACTTCATCGTGTACATGGTGCTGGGCTTTGAACTAGTATACTTGTGCATGCCAGGCAAGCGCTGTAACCGCTGAGCCACCACTCCAGCCCTCAGGTCATCCTTTTTATCTGTCACCATACACTGTTTTCTCTTGGCAAAGTTTGGGTACCACCACAGTTGCTATTTCTTCAGCATCTTTCACTAAAACATCACTGCCTATTTTGAGAATACTTTTAAATCTGTTGAGTTCTTTTGGGACATTCTTTTTTCTCTTTTCAGCATGCATCTTCCTTTTCCACTTACTCTATAAGTTTTTAGCCATATTTTACCCTTAACGAAGTCCTGCCACTTTAGACCGGAGGTCAAACTTGGTAGCGAGAGGGTCAAGATTTGGGTTTTTCACATTAGTTGCTCCAACACTCAGTTGCGCACGTGGTGCTGGGGTTTGAACCCGGGTCCTTGTGCTTGCCAGGCAAGCGCCGAAACCGCTGAGCCACCGCTCCAGCCCCCTGAGGGTCAAGATTTGGAACAAAATTTTCTACAGGCAACAGAATTGAGCCCCAAGTCTCACTCCCCATTGGATCCCACAGGGACCAACTGCAACTGAAAAACTCACATGAGCGCTTTCGAAGAAATTTATCTTGAGGAAATAAAAACAGTGAAACTTTACCCAAGAGGGTGTTTATCAGCATGTCATTTATAATAATGAAGAGCTGTAACTAGTTGTCTTTCATGGAGGATTAGTTGAGCAAATGATGAATTCCTACTCAGTCATTGAAAATTGTGTCATATGAGAAGAATATTAATGATCTGTAAAAATGTTCAGATATATGTGTGTGTGTGTGTGTGTGTGTGTGTGTGTGTGTATTTTAAGAGAGAGAAAGAAGGAGAAAGTCAATTTTTTTTCGTCTGTTTTTGGTTTTTCCAACACTCTTTTGTGTATGTGGTGATGGGGTTTGAACCCAGGTCCTCTCGCATGCCAGGCACATGCTCCAACTGCTGAGCCACTGCTCCAGCCCCCACCTCTTTGTTTCTTTTCTTTCTTACTTTTTTTTTTTTACTAAAGAGAAAGAGGGACAGTGAGAGAGAGAGAGAGAGAGAGAGAAAGAATCAATTTTATTTAGTTTTTCATCTGGTTCTTTTTCTGACAGTTGTGTATGTGGTGCTGGGGTTAGAACCCCCGTCCTTGCACATGCCAGGCAAGCACCATAAGCACTGAGCCACCACTCCAGCCCCTGCTTTCCTAAACACACACACACACACACACACACACACACACACACACACTGGGTTGGGAGTATAGCTCAGGGACAGAGCAGTGTTTAGCATGTTTGAGGCCCTGGGTCAACACACAGCACCAAAAGAACAAAAAAATACAAAAGACAAATTCTGTATGCTTTCATTCACATGAGGTTTCTAAAGTAGTCAAACTCGTAGAAACAGAAAGTAGAATAATGATTATCAGGGGTTGAAGGAAGAGGAAATAGGGAGTTATTCAATGGGTAAAGAGTTTCAGTTTTACAAAATGAAAAAGTGGTGGAGATGTGCTGCATGACCATGTGATAATATTCAATCTTACTGAACTGAGCTCGTCACTATGGTTACAATGGTAGATTTTATGCTTTTTTACCACATTTTTTAAAAAAGTAAATCTAATCAGATTTATGGTTATTTTTAATTTTTTTTAAAATTAAAATTTTAAATTTTAAAATTTAAAATTTTTTTTAAAATTAAAATTTTTTAAAATTTTTAAATTAATTTTTTTAAAATTAAATAGTAAATAATCTCTGAGTTTCAGAAAGATAAATGATTTTACTTTCTTTTTTATGTGTTTTTGCATTTTTCATAAGCAGAAAAAATTGTACGTAAGAAAAAAACATATTGCCATTAACACTTTTAAAGAAGGAAAGGAAAGGAAAGGAAAGAAGCCAGGTACGTGCCTATAATCCAAGCTACATGGGAGGCGAGGAAGGAGGACTGTAAGTTTGAGGCCAGTCTGCACAACTTTGCGGGACTCTGTCTCAAATTAAAAATTTAGAAAAGGGCTGAGGATGTATCTCAGTGGTAGAACACCTGCCTAACCTGTAAAGGGCAAAATAAAAAAAAGGGAAGAAAGAAAATGTAGTCCTGAGGGTCCTGACCTAAGGAAACACCCCACATGTCCGACTTTCTTTCCTTCTGTTTCACGAGGCTGCCTCAGCAGCTTTTTGTCTTGTTCTGTCCTCAGGGGCGATTGAGAGCAGCCGATCCCCCGAGTGGTCGTCTTACATCCACTCAAATAGTGAGACTCTTTTTTCATTTGCTTTCTTCACACTAACTAACCCCAATTTTGATTCTTTTCATCTGAATCCAGTTAGTTGTTTTTGCAGGCTAAATCCTATCATAGGGATTTTTACAGGGAGTGCTATTACCTGTAAATGTATTGTATTAAATAATTCTGGAAATAAGCATCCTGCTAATAAGACTCATGACTCTCTTTGTGATATGGAAGTTTTGTTATGGTTCTTGTGGCAGACTTCTCCCCTCCTTTGGTAATTTGATGGTCACGAGGTTTACGTTCAGCGTTTGACTCTAGATGCTGACCAAGGACAGCATTTTACTCTGAAAACAAAATTGCAAAGTGGTTAAACATCTGGGTAGAGGGGGGTACTTCAGCCTGAGGAGGAGCATCCAGGTAAAAAGCAACATTTTCCCACCTTCCTGTAGGTAAGTGTGCTCATGATTCCAGGTTCTAGTTTGTGGTATGTTAGATGAAAGATGTGTGGGATTTTCAGGAAGTTTCCCTAATAAGAAGAGAGTTCAATCTTTTTTCTCTTTCTTTTTCATGGTCTGGAATATGGATGTAATAGCCGGAAATTCAGGGCTCATCCTGTACCATGAGGCCAAAGAACGATGTAAGGGACAGTAAAGCAAAAGAACCAGAAGGAGCTGGGTGTGGTGGTGCAAGCCTGTAATCCCAGTGACTGGGGATGCTGAGACAGGAGGTTAACAAGTTCAAGACCCACCTGGGTACCTTAGTGAGAGACCCCATCTCAAAAAAATTAAAAAATTCAAAAAGGTGCGGGGATATAGCTCAGTGGTAAAAACACCCCCGAGTTCAATCCCCAGTACCAAAACAAAACAAAACAAAAAAACAACCAACCAAACAAACAACAACAAAAAAATACCTGAAGGAGCAGTCTTCAATACATTGTGGAGGTACCTTGGCCTGTCTTCCTGTATCCATTTTTTTTTTTTTTTACACAAGTATGTTTAAGCTACCATTTTTCATTTTTTTTTCAAAAGAGAGAAGGACAGTGAGAGAGAGAGAATCAATTTTTACTGAGTTTTTCACATGTTCGTTGCTCTGACACTTAGTTGTGTATGTGGGTTGCTGGGGTTTGAACCCGCGTTACTTGCGCATGCTGGGCAAGCACCGTAATCGACGAGCCACCGCTCCAGCCTCCTAAGCTACCATTTTTCAGAGAGGAAAAAGTAATTCCTAACTAGCAATTAATTTGTTACTAGAAATGGAGTTTGCCTAGCGGATGGGGGACAGGTCTCTATTAAGGGTTCAAGTATAAGAGGCTGGGATTTAAAACCTGACTACACATTTTTTGACATGCCTGTCACCTGAAAGCAAGTTCTTTCAAGTTCCTCTGGAATCTGGACTGGCTTGTGACAGCTTCCACCAAAGCGTTACTGAGCAAGTGTGGTCCCGTGAGTTCTGAGGCTAGGCTGCATCATCATGGACCATGCTGCTGCCACTGTGTAACTACTAGCCCTGGGAACCCTGAGTGCCATTTAAGATGACTGACTGTGCTGGGCGTGCCATTGATGGTTCCAGCTGCACCATCCTCCATCCATCCTGAATTTCCCAGCCCAAGCTCCAGCACGTGACTGAGGGAGACATCCTGGAAGTGAAACCATTCCTTTCACGGTGAGGACAGCGAGAAACCGTTCTTTTCACGGCGAGAAAGGGACAGTGAGAGAGACAGAGAGAATTTTTATTTAATTTTTCATGTGGCTTTTGTTGTTCTGACCTTAGTTGTGTACATGGTGCTGGGGTTTGAACCCACATACTCGCACATGATGGGCAAGCACCATAAACACCGAGCCACAGCTCTAACCCTCTTTCTTTTTTTAAAGAGATGGCGGGGAGAGAAAGAGAGAGAGAGAGAGGGAATCAATTTTATTTATTCATTTTTTGTTGTTGTTTCTCCAACACTTAGTTGTGTATGTGATGCTAGGGTTTGAACCCAGGTCCTTGTGCATCCAAGGCAAGCACTCCAACCACCAAGCCTCTGCTCCCTTCTTCCTTCCTTCCTTCCTTCCTTCCTTCTTTCTTTCTTGGTACCAGGGATTAAACCCTGGTTCAAACCCTGGGGTGCTTAACCACTGAGCCATATCCCCAGTCTTTTTATTTTGAGACAGGGTCTCACTAAGTTGCTTAGAGCCTCGCTAAGTTGCTGAGGCTGGCTTTGAATTTGCGATCCTCTTGATTCAGTCTTCCAAGCCACTGGGATTGTGCCACCACACCTGGCTGGAAGTGGAGCCTTTAGCTCCAGTTGTTCCACACCCAGCCACTGAAGTCCTCCCCAGCAAAGTGACTCATTCAAGAAGACTGCCCAGGGGCTGGAGCGGCGGCTCAGCTGTTACAGCACTTGCCTGGTGTGAGCGAGGACCCAGGTTCGAACCTCAGCACCATGTACGCAACAAAGTGTTGGAGCAACGAAAGTCACATG
This sequence comes from Aplodontia rufa, assembly GCA_004027875.1. Lineage (NCBI taxonomy): Eukaryota > Metazoa > Chordata > Mammalia > Rodentia > Aplodontiidae > Aplodontia > Aplodontia rufa. The sequence goes on from PVKS010002827.1 coordinate 15,559, forward strand.
AAAAACTAAATAAAACTGATTCTCTCTTTCTCTCTCTCTCACTGTCTCTCTCTCTTAAAAAAAAAAAGAAGACTCCCCAAACACAGAGCAGAGATGTGTTCTTGTTGTGACCTTTCCTAATTCCCAAACCACAGAAACCTGTGAGTATAATGAAAAAGTGATTATTTTATGCCCTTATGATTTGAGGGGGTCTGTTGCTTAGGAATACAGAGCTGGAACAGCTGGTAATTCTTACTATCTTCAGATAAAAGTTTAGTTGTTTTTCACATAAAAGAAGTCCAGAACTAGGCAGTCCAGGCCTGGTTTGGTGACATCATAGTCAAAAGAAATTGAGACCTCTTTATCCTCTCTGTAGCCTGGAATGCAAACATGATGGGTTGAGCTACAGCAGTGATTTTGGGCTGGAAGGCAATCTTGAGGATGACAAAAGAGAACTGAAAGGACCCTGGGTCTCTGATATGAAATAGAAAAATAAATGTTTATCTTGCTTAAGTCACTGTAATTTTAGATCTTTAAGTTATATAGTGAAAATAATGTTAATGGGTCCAGAATTTTAATACATGTATTTAGAATAACAGAGACTGGCTTGGCTGGAGCTAGAGGACTGAAAGTTTTTGAAATAGCTGAAGTCCTGGGTATAGAGGAGATTGCTAAGGAGAGTGTAGAGTGAGAACTAGGAAGATCTAAGGAACCTTGTGGAACGTCAGCAGTTAAAGGAAAGTAGGGGAGGAGCAGCAGGAGGAGGAGCTCCCACCTTTCAGTGGGCAGAAATCCAGGATGGAAGGTGGCAGGTGTCCAGATGTCCCAGCCCCTCCCCTGCTGTGGTTGGGTTGGGAGCCATGGCCATGTGCCCTTTTGTACAAATCACATGGAGTTTCCTCCTTGAATTAAGGGGTTCAGTTTCCATTTAGGCCTCCCACATGGGACCAGAAGGACGCTCTTGAAGTTTCAGGTCACATTTTAATCCTTTTTATTGTCCCAGTACCTGCTACAGTAACTGGCAGGCAATAATTATTTGCAAGCTGAACTGAATTGAACTGCTGTTGGCAACGAAGTCACGGAAAGGCAGGGTTTCAGGGAGGAAGGAGTGGACCTCGGTGCCAAATGCTGAGAACAATCAAGTAAGATAAGGCCTATGAAGGGCTGGTGGCATTTGGTTCATGAAGGACATTGGTGACCTTGGAGAAAAGTGTTTTCCTGGGGACACAGAGGCAGAAAACATGTACTGAATGGGTGGGCAGCTGCTGCTGTCTTGGGAAGGAGATGGGGTGACAGGAGTAAGGGGTGCTGGGGCTGGAGGGATTGTATTTATCTTTTCTAGTTAATCATGCTCAGAGGCAAAGAGCTGGGGACCTGAGAGGGAGGCTCCCCCGACCTCTGCAGGACATTGTGCCTGCCTTTGTCAGAGCTGATGACACTTCTGTCATTTCAGCATCCATGCCACTGTTTAACTTCTCTCAAGTATTGAAATCTTTCCGTGTTTTCCCCTCACTGAAACCCAAGTTCCAGGAACACAGACTGTGTGCAGCCTGCTGGCACAAAGTAGGTGCTCTGCGGAGGCCAGTTGCCTTTTATTCCTCCCAATCTCTTTCTTGGGAAACATCTGAGCTTGAGGCAGATGGGCTCAGTGTGAGATGGTGCTCTATTAGTTAATAACATGGCTTCACACAAACACAGGAGACCTCACCACAAGACATGGGGAGACCCAGGAGTAGGAACAAAGCCATCTGAGGCAGCCTGGGGTGGAGTGGCCTGCTCCCACCTTCAGTAGTAGTGAGTAGGAATCCTGGGGGGAGAAAAAGATTACGGAAGCCAGGTCGAGAACAAGGGCAGGAGATAGGCCCGTTTTGCATCCTCACACCATGACAGCAGATGAATCAATGATGTTCACCCACATGGCCATTTTATTCTGTGCTCAAATGATACAATGATTTTATAAACTTAATTTTACATATGCTGATGAATCCAAGGCATGGCTGACTTCACCTTATAACAAACAGGTCAGTGTTTGGCATGTTCTGATCACTGGGGAAACTGCAGCTGGAAAGGAAGAGTGGGGCAGCCACCTGCTCTGGCAGAGGGAAGGGTGACGCTCCAGTTTAGCCTTACCGGGGTGGGGACCAGTTTTGCAGGTCTAGAAGCCCAGTTCATCAGTGGCTCAAGAGAGTCAATAGATTGGTGCTTTCCAGGCTTATGGGAGAGTAGTCCCTGGGCGGGGGGAAGGTACTGAGTCTCCTCACAGTGCAGGTTCCATTCAGCATGACTGGGTAGGGCCTGAGAGTCTGCATTTCTAACCAACACCCTATCACAGTGAGTGATAAACATGTAAATGGGAGCCCCATTTTTTCCCCTAAATTTAGGTACCTGTCACCACTTCCCAATAACTAAAGAATTACTTAGGGAGCCCGGTTGCCCAGAAGGAGGGCTGCACCCTCCAGGCTTGTGAGCTCTGCTTGGACCATATGCCCTTCTGCCCTTCTAGTTTTATCTTCAATCTTCCTGGGCATCTCAGTGGCTCAGCTTACGCCTATCTTCAGTGAAGTCCTCTGCCTTGAAGGAGACCCGGTTACGTTGATTGAGCTTCTCTGGGTCCTAGGGCTTTCCCAGCAACTTGGAGGGAAATCATCTCTCAGGGTGACTCTCTCCTCACCTTTCTGAGCAGATCCTTACTATTTTCATTCTGAGTCAATCTCCAAGAACTAGGACATCCTGGCTGGGGTATTTACATGATAAATAGGAAGAATCACACTTAGAAATAAATAATCCCACCTAGAAGCCAGATAGAGTGCTAAGAGCTGAGACTGTTAGTGAGCATCACTGGCCAGCAGGGCCCACCTGCAGTAGTGTACCTGTGGCCTGCCCAGTCTCCCTGAGCTGCATCCCAGATCCTTGTTTGTGAGCCTGAGCTGCAGACCTGGCTTTGCCTGGCATTTCATTGGAGCTGGTTGCTTCACCTGGGGTGGATCATGTATGTCACCAGTTCAGGGCTCTGGGTGGCTGGACAGGTGCCACTGATATGGGTCACCTCTTTGGCTTTGTTGCAGTAGAGACCAGGATGTCTCTAGTGCTCCATCTAAAGTCACCTGGCCCAGCTTCTAGCTTCAGGCTTCCTATTAATACCCTGATTCATAAAAGTAAAAAAAAAAATCACAAAATATTATTGATGATAAAAATAATAAGAATGCAATTATCTTAGATTTTTAAGAGTTCCCCAGTGAAACCCAGAGTACTTCTTAATCTTCCTGTTCATTCCCCTAGGCCTGCCATGGGAGGAGGAAGAAGAGTTACAGAGGGGACGGCTGTCTGACCTCCACTTCCGGCTCTGAGTCTGACAATTCTTGGGAACCAGCCACTTTCTACTCGCCACACTTGAGGTGTGTGTGGGAGTCTATGACCACCAGACCGCCTTCCTGCAGGGAAGTGGTGAAAGAAATTCCAGGGATATAAAATCCCAATATGGCTCCTGGCTATTTTCCTTTGTTTCTCTTCCCTTTTTAACATTTTAGCTTTTTGATAAAAAGCCCAGGCCAGCCTGCCTGTCCTGGCCAGAGAGCCTGGCTACATGCTTGGGCCAGCAGAGTCCACACCTCTGACAGTAGCAGCTGCAGACACCGAGTGGATGGGCTGCCTGGGGCTTAGGAAGGACACTGGTTCTTCAGGCGTTTCTTCCTTTCCACTGCCATCCTCAGAGCCTGAAGGAGCTTGTCTTTGTTATTCAGGATGTTGTACTCGGAGAGCTTCACCAGTTTGTCAAAGGCCGCCTCCGTGTAGGTCAGCTCCTTGGTGGCATAGGGGGAGTGAGGGCCATAAATGTCCACTTGGCCCAGCTCCAGTTCCTCAGGGCTCCTCTCCACACCTGGGGGCAGCAGAAGGACTCACTTTAGACTCATTATGTTAGGTTGTAAGGACCTGTGTCCATCTCTACGCCCCTGGCCCACTCGCACACACTTGTAGGAAAACATGTACACACAGGTGCATCTGCACCTCTCTAAGCTCCTCGGGGCTTGGGGTGCAGCTTATCCATTTTAGGACTGTCCTAGCACCAAACAGTGCCAGGCACATAGTTGGATGTCAATAAATATTTAATGACTAAAAGAGTTGGAGATGACATTGCCAGCTCACACAGTGGGGGTAGGGTGGGAGGGACTCTTTTGCTGGCCAAAGTCAAGGTTGGCTCAGATTAGAGCTGATCCAGCCTTCCTGGACAGTGCTACCAGATGATTCCACAAGTCTAAAGACAGGAGCTCTCAGTGGGAGGCCAGCAGGTGCTGGGGACAGTGCAGAGGTGGCTCACCTGGTGCCTTGTACTTTTGGAAGGTGTCATTGATGAGGGGAAAGAAAGCTACGATGGGGGCATTGGGGTCCTGGGGATGCTCCATCAGGTAGCACTCCTTGAGACTGCTGTCCTCATCCTGGATCTCGTAGCCGGGGAAGGGGATGTTCTGCGTGGTGCAGTATTCGCAGGTTTGTTTCAGGGGCTGGAACATTGAGAGGACATGTTTGAGGTTGGAGGGCTGGGGGTGGACAAGACACACAGTGTCCTTGGATTCAGGTTCCTGACTTCCCCAGCTTACAACTCCAAGATCCCAACTGGCCAGTTTGTGGTAGTTGTAGTACGAAGTCAGGTCAAGACAGAAGGCCTGAGGTTGATGCATATGCAGCTGTCAGCTCCTTCCCCAGGTGAAAATGACAGAAGCCCTGGTGATGTTTCGACTAAACACAGACCTGGGTGGATGTGGATGGCAGCCTATGGCCGTGACAGGGACTGGCCTTGGCCACTTACAGCAATGACTGGCCAGGCTCCTGTGGACATGCATGGATTTCAGTGCTGACAAGTTCACAGGGCAGGACTTTAAAAAAGTGTCTTTAAAAATGTGATGCAACAGAAAGAGTGTTGGACTTCGTTCTGTACCTGTTAAGTGGCTCACTAACCCTCCCTAAGCCTTTGTTTCCGCATTAATAGCAACTGTGCCGTCTACCTCAAAGAGCTGGTGTAAGGACCAGGTGAGATCATGTGTGGGGAAGTACACTGTCACTTATTTACACACTCAGGTCACTATCATTGTTATCCTGGTCATCTGTCTACATTCCTTTTCCCTAGCTTCTGGATAGGACTATACTAAAGCAGACTGAAAACAGGTTTTCGTTTTATTTTCCTCAAAGGGCCAGAACCTTTAAAGAATAAAGAAAAAGAAATATAAATCTCTGGTCTTCAGTTCTTTAGTGTAATTATACTGAGGGTCTAAGTCCCTCTGTGTAAGGGTCATAGTTTCTCTGTATAATTACATTAAAGAGGGACTAGAGGGTGGAGGCGGTGTGATTATTCTGGAAATCAGACATCATAATCTCTTAATGTAGTACAAAGTTTTAGAATGTTCTACATGTTTGATTTTTTTCCCGCTGATTAACAGCCAACTATGGCAAGTGGTCAAAGGCAAGAATACAACTGGAGTTTGCTAAGTGAGTTTTTGTAAAGCCCAGGCCCTACTGTGTGAAGAGCCAGCTGCTTTTGGACCTCTGGCCTCACATTATGCCCTGCTGCTTGAGTTTCTCTGATGCTACATCTCAGAGCCTACCGCCAGCAGGCATTCTCCCTTGTCGCAACCACAGAGGCCTCTGAGTGTGGCACTGCATCGCAGGCTCTGGGCTCAGGCCAGGCCTTGGTCGCTGCACTTGCCTTCGTCTGGGACCCAGCACAATAGTTGAGGTGGATGATGAGGTCTGCTCTCCTCTCTGGCCTGAGGAGGGGCGGGTAGCTGGAGTTGACAAAGAAAGCGGTGTCCAGCAGGCATAAGTGCTTTGCAAACTCCGTCAGCTGGTTTGGGAAGTGGTCCAGCACAGTGTCTGAAAGCCAAGCCTTCTGGTTACCAATGTGCCTGCTGCCCTGGCGTCAGTCAACAGCAAGGACTCCCTGAGTGGACAGAGTGCCCTGCCCAGGGCCTTCTTTCCCTCAGCCCGGGCCTCCAGCCTTCCCCTTTCTGATCAAGTCACCATTGGGTCCCACAGCTCCCCTGTTTGGGCTGATGAAATGGGGCTTTAGCAAATCTTGGTTATGCTCTGAAAATCCACTATGATCCAGCCACAAAGCTTATAGGGGGCTCAAGACCATCCTATAAATTAGGGCTAACCCTGGGCCCAGAGCCAACTACCTCTTCTGCCCCAGACTGTGAGGACAAAGATTAATAGGCCAGACTCATGCATTCATTGCTCTCTGTGGTCAAAAACCACACATTATTCACACAAAAACAAAGAATGTGGAAAGTCAACCTTGGAGTCTTACAGTAGGAGGAGGTGCTGAGTCAAAGGTATGAGAGCATAGTTGAAGGTCTGGCTCTGCTACTTAGTCCTTGGGGTTCCTGAGTTGGGAACCCACTCACCCCAGGGCACAGCTGCAGAAAATGAGGGCCAGTGTTTCCCCATCTATACAATGGGTCCGTTTTCTGCTCCTGGAATCGTACAGATTCTGTACAGTTGTGCAATCAATTAATTAAACACCACCCTGCTGGTACATACATTCTCCATGCAAGGCGATGCCCCACAGCAGCTCAGCTGCATTCTACCCAGTGATGGTGACCAGTAGAATCTTCTCATTCATTTTCCACAGCAGCTTAACACCCTGTCTCGCTCCTCTCACCAGACCCAGGCCTGGAGGGGCACCCAGGTGGCAGTACCTTTCCACATGGAGAACTGGCTGCTCCGGAGGTAGTCAGTGTGTAGCTGCAGCCCAGACAGGAAGTTGTGGAACTCAGACACAAAGGGTCGGTGGGTGAGAATGTCCCGGAAAGTATTGGAGAGCCAAGACCCTGGAATCGCTACCGTGGTCTCCAGGATGTCAGCATCACATTTGGGGATTTCAGGCAGGAGAGGCTCATCTTCTATGGGGGAGAGGGATGGAAGGCAGGTCACAAGAGTTGGGGTCCCTAGATTGCCCAGGTGAAGCACCACCTGGTTGCCCGGCCCCCGGGGTGAGCCACTGTAACTGCAGTTCATTTCTTCCTTGCCCGGCTCTCAAGGCTTTGGCCCCAGAACAGGGAGGACCCAGCTGAGAGGCATGGAACAGGAGCAGGTAGTGGAGAAGGGAGGGTGGGCGACCAGTAAAGAGGTCTCTGAGAGAACAGAGTCCAACCTTTAACTGTGCTCACAGATCCCTACTCTCATCAGCTCTCCTGGGCATTGGAGGTGTCCTTCTGGGCCTTGACACAGGTGTCACTTACCCTACCTGGCACTCTCACCCCAGCCGCCTTCTCATGTCTGTGGGCCATAGCGACAATGTGGAATCATGGGGCAGGCACATGGTCCCAGTTCATGGTCTGTGTTCCCCCCTCACCCAATCATAAGGAGAAGCCAGTGGGTTACCCACCGATGTCATGGACTTTCTTCCTTGTCCACCTGTGAAAAAACTCCTCTGAGGTGTGGGACAGATTCCAGGCATCAAGAAGGTTTAGGGAGAAGATGCTGCTCCACAAACCTAGAGAAGCAGAGCAACCGTGAGCAGCTCCCTCCAGTTCTGCCCTGGCCTTGCTTCCTCCCAGCCAGACCGCCCAGTGGGTGGGATAGACTTCAGTTTCCTTCTGCCCAGGTGGAGCTCTGACTTCCTTCCCCTCAGTGCAGGCAGCTAGGAAGAGGCATAGCCACAGCAGGTGTTTGACACTGACAAATGCAGCTTTGAGCTCAAGCCCAGATCCACCTCTTGGATCAGTTCATCTAACTAAAGCATTTAGGACAGTACCTGGCATTCGATGAGCACTTGATTATGTAATGCTCTCTCTTCTTATTTAAAAAATGTAACATTAATAAAAGTTGTATTAAATGTCTCATATATATTAACCCATCGAGATCCTTTACAAAGTAGGTTTTACTTTTCTCCCTACCCCTACCCCAGTACTGGGGATTGAACCCAGGGCCTTGCATGTGCTAGGCAAGCACTCTACCACTAAACTACATCCTCAACCCTTTTATTTTATTTTAGAAAGGGTCTCAATAAGCTGCCCAGGCTGGCCTCTAACTTGCAATCTTCCTGCCTCAAACTACCAAGTAACTGGGATTATAGGCATGAGCCACCATGTCTGACTAGATAGATTTTACTCTTAAACCCAATTCACACATAAGAAAACTGGGATAAGGCCATGCCAGCAAATACCAGGAAGGCCACGTGCTCAAGGGCTAACCAAGGCAGGCCATTACTGGGGAAAGATCCTTCCTGTCTCAAGATGGGGACTGCCCAGAATGGGGTGGGTGCCCAGGCAGGTGCCCCAGCCAGGAGTCACCTAGCATGTAGCACATCCGCGACTCAGGGATCCTCTTCATCAGACGACCCATAAAGAACTCCGAGCCAAAGAGCTCCGTGGGGATGAAGGCCCCATACTTCTGTAGGCCCACCTCGTAGGGGGAGAACTCGCACCACTCTGCACAAGAAGCAGGGTGAGCGGGGTGTCAGTCACGAAGCCACGCCCACATAGCCCAGCCGTCCCACCTGCCAGCCAGCAGGGTCTCCGGGGAGCCTGGAACAGGGAAACGGCAGTTCTCCTATAGAGCACACGGGGGCGTCTGCGACCTGCGTATGCAGACTGGGCAAGGCATCTTTGCAAGCTGCTCTCCTGGCTCTTTTGACCCCCACCCTACCCACTCCCTGGTAATGGGGATAGAACCTAAGAGCACTTTACCGCAGCAACATCCCTAGCTCTTTTAAAAAATTTTATTTTGAGACTGGTCTCACTAAGTTGTCCAGACTGCCTTTGAATTTGTGATCCTTCTGCCTCAGCCTCCAGAGTAGCTGGGATTTTGTGCAGGTACCATCAGTCTGGCTCTTTTGTTCCTCAAAGCCAAATAAAAGTGGACCAAATCTGGCCTTGCTGCAGGGCAGGTCTCAAGGGCCTTTCTCTCTAGCCAGCTTAAGAAATGTCTAGAACGCCTGCTCTTCTCCTACCTTCATGTTCCTCTGTCTCATCAAATGCATCCCAATTAAGCTAAGGGACCCTGCCCACTCTGGTCCCACCTATGGGGCAGGGCAGAGTGGGGTAGTAAAGTTGATTTCTTCATCTGTGGGCTGTGGGTTGGCAAAGTGTGTGTTTGCACAGGCAGGGGTCTCTTGGAGGTGCCAGTGCCTTTGCGAGTCAAGAAGGGACCCTCTCCTAAATCACTCCCCACCAGTGTTACCTCTGAAATCCTGGTTGCTTACATCATCCTTGACATTGATGGTGAGGTAGATGGGCAGGGGATTCTGGCCCCGGCACAAAGCAGCACGCTGCTCTGACAGTGTGCAATCATTTCTCTGTGGAGAAACAAAATGGTTAGGGAGAAGCTGCCTAGGATCCAAGGAGCCACAAGGAACAATGGGGTAAAGGCGGTCCCTTTACTTTGGCCCAGCTCCCCACTCTAAGTCCCCTGGTCCCTCAAAAACCGCGGCCACTGAGTGCAGGGGTCTGGATGTGGTGCTCACTCTTAGTTTTTCCTTTTAGAGTTTCACCTGCATCTATCAAAGTGTAGCCTCAGAAAATAGACCCATTTTTGCTCTCCCCCCATTCAAAGCACAGGATGAGAGATCTATTAGAAGCTGCAACTGACACCAGTCAAACCTGTTTTTTGTTTATTTGGTTTGGTTTGTTTGTTTGTATTGAGGATTGAACCCAGGGACACTTTACCACTGAGCTACATCCCCAGCTCTTTTTAATTTTTTATTTTGAGACAAGGTCTCACTAAACTGCTGAGGCTGGCCTGGAACTTGTGATCCTCCTTCCTCAGCCTCCCAAATCACTGGAATTACAGGAATGTAGGGCACCTGGCTCAAACTTGTTCTTAAAATGTACTTGGGAGTGTATCCCACCATCTTGGGCTATCTATCCATCAGCTCAGACTGAGGACAGGGGAGGGGCCAGATCTTCAGTTTAGGGATGTCCCTCAGAGCCATAGAGTCCTCCTTTAGTCTCAGGAGCTAGAGGATGGGGAGGTAAAAGTGGGAGAGGCCACACTGCCTATTCATTCTCATCAGCTGCCACTTCACTGGAACCTGAGAAGCTCCAGATTTTTTGTTTGTCAGTTTGGCATGTTGGGCTCCCTCATAAAATTTGGGAGGGAAAAAATGTTTCTTGTCTTTTCCTTTCTTTTAATTTTATTTTTTAAACAAAAGGCTTGGAAAGCAGGGTACTACATGGTGGCCCAGGCCCGTCAAAGTCCCCAGAGTACTGTGCTATGTGATCAGAGAGGCAAACCCTGCAGCTGAGCCCAGGCCCCAAGCCACCTCCCAAGGTGACTCCATCTGTGTAGATGAGGCAGAGTTGAGGTCATGAAGGCCTAGGCTCTGACCCCAAACCAAGTAGCTGCCAGCTGGGTGACCCTCCCTGGGATGGTAAACACATGTGAGGACCAATGACTGCTGGGTCTCTTTTTTGCAGGAAAACAGAGTGCTTGTCATACCTGGGCCCCTAGATCTGGGCAGCCCTGAGCTGACTGTCCTGCAGAATCAGAGAAAAGCCTACTCCGTTCTCATTGCCAAAGGGGCTCTTTCCTTGGCCAGAGTGGAAGAGCAGAGGCCCACCAATACCAATCCTAGCCTTGCTTTCTGGAGGACTATAGCTCTTTTCACACTGAACCCTCAAAATCTTAGACTTCTGACCTTGAAAACTTTGGTGCTTTCCTCCTCATCACATGGGTTACTAACTATTGTTAAAATATTAACCACTTAGTGATGTAATTCCCTTAAGGAATAGTACAGAGCAGAGCCTCATGCAACCCCAGCTTTCTGGAATCCCAAAGGCAATGCCCTTAGTTTCTGCCTGCCCTGCTCCATTGGGAGATCAGATTAGATAAGGTGTTTTCAAAAGGACAGGGGTGAGATCCTTCAAAAGCTATAAGTTAGAGCCCTGTCTGATTCCTTTCTGAATCTACAGTGGCCAGCACAGTTCCCAGCATGCAGAAGGCAATAATTAGGTGAAGGAATGAAAGAAGGAATGAATGAATGTTGAAGATGAGGGTCAAATCATCCTTCATTGGTCAAATTATCTGATTTTCTAGAAGAGAGGACCTACTAGAAAATAATTTGCAGTTTTTCCTCCTCCTGGAAAGTTCTGATCTCATCTAAGAATTTCCCAGATGGGACTGGAGAGGTGGCTCAGCAGTAGAGTGCTTACCTGGTATGTGCAAGGACCTGGGTTTTATCCCCAGCACCACATACACAGCTAAGTGGAGGAAAAACAAAACCAAATGGAAAAAATAAAAATTAACTCTCTCTCACTCTGAAAAAAAAAAAAAAGAATTTTGCCAACACCTTTGGGAGTGGAATCAGAAGGACCTGGATAGAGGTCAGGTGGGAAGCTCTGCCTTGGGGCCCAGCAACAGCCAAAGGTGGTTCCTCTCCAGGGCCTGTGCAGCCTGAAGCATCGAAGATTTAGTGGAGCTCAACCTGCTGGCCAGGACCGCAGCGTCCCTTGGGGATCACCCTGCTCTACCATTCCCCACATGATTCTCACAGCAGTTGCATCCCAACACAAGCTGGTTCTCTTCTTGGGCACATATTGCTCAAATCATTGTATCTCAGGAAGAAACCTGGTTAGGCCTTGTGTGGCCATGACAATGAGACTTGCAAACCTCCAACTATTGACAGTGTTATTGATGAAGGGTCTCAGTTGCTGTGCTCTGAAGTCCAAAGCAGAGTTTGTGCTGAGGCTATGCTTCCTTTGACCAAATACAGCAGGGATATGGAGGCAGCCCCTTCTTAGGGATGCAGGATACCACACACAGCCAGCTATGCCTGAAGAATCTTCCAGGGGCAATGCTGAACCTTTCTAGAGCACACAACAGTTGGAGATGCTTCCATTTGACCTTTCCTTCTCTCTCCTTCACTATGGTCAGACTTCCATTGTGGCTGGCAGCTCTCTAGTCCTGCCCAGTATCCTCCCAATTTTCTGCCACAGGTTTCTTGGCTTTGGAAGTTCGTGTTGCCTCTATGCAGGGGTGCATTTGAGCTGCTCCCAACACAAGGGTCTCATTCTCTAACGGGTATGTTGGAGGATGATCCCACCACCTTCTTCCATCACAGTTCTCACATTCCAAGGATGCTTCTGCAATTCTGACCCAACCAATGTGGAGGTGGAAGTCTAGACCCCCTGATGAAGAAAGAGAGCTGCACATTAGCCAGGGCAGGGAAGGGCCCAGGAGGAGCTGAATGCCTACCTCGTCCCCAAGACAGGCCTCGATCAGCAGTCCCCAGAAGTCTGTAAAAGTGACCCTGTATCCTTCCTGGCTGCGCTGCCGGAGTTCCTCCCGGAATTTGCAGAGCTGGTCTGGGAACAGGGAGGGCATCTTGTCTTTGACTGCATGTCTCCGGGCCTCGAAGACAGCAGGCTCCAGGTTTTTGGAGGACCACTCAGGGTCACGGTACAAGGTAGCCATGGTCCTGGAGAGAAACAGGCATGGCTGACATTGCTGACCTGGTCTGATCAACACTGATCCAAGTATGAGAGAAAATGGGTGGGCCTCTGGGCATCCCAAACCCAACAGGAGAGGAGCCTGCAGGAAAGGAGTGAGTTCATGCCTGGTAGAGGGTAAAAATTATTACACATGGGCTGGAGTGGTGGCTGTGTGGTTACCGAGCTTGCCTGGCATGTTTGAAGATACAGGTTCAAACCCCAGCACCATGTACACAATTAAGTGTTGGAGCAATGAAAGCCACATGAAAAACTAAATAAAACGGATTCTCTCTCCCTCTCTCTTACTACCCCTCTCTCCTAAAAAAAGAAAAAAAAAAAGAATATTTCTTGGGCTTGGGTTGCCGCTCAGTGGCAGAGCGCTTGCCTACCATGTGTGAGGTGCTGGGCTTGATTCTTAATACTGCATGAAAATAAATAAATAAAATAAAAGTATATAAAATAATATTTCTCATGTTTTCCCAAAGCTAGGAGACCCTCCCCCCTTCCCCATCCCTGGCTGGGCCTGAGGTTTTCCCCATTTCCTGCCTGTCCTACAGTAGTCCAGGGATATTCAGGTTGCACCCTTGACCCTGCTGGAAGCAAGTTATCTTTTTGTCCTGCTATCCAGGAGCAGCTATTTAACATGGGATCAAGAATGTGGGCCCTGGACAGGGTCCAAACTCCAGGTCTACAATTCAATTAGCTGAGTGGCCCCAGGCAAATTGCTTTGTTTCTCCAGCTGTAAAATAATGCTGGGAAAATTATGGTTGGCCCTCCTTAACCACAGGTTCCTCATCCACAGATTCAAAAAAAAAAAAACCCAAAACAAAAAAACCCAAAAAACTGCATATCAAAAGTATTTGGGAAAAAATGCCCCTGTACTGAATCTACATGGACCTTTCTCCCCCTTCTTCATTATTCCTTAAATAAGATAACCTAACAACTATTTACACTGTATTAGGTAGTATAAACAATCTAGAGATGATTTAAAGTATACAGGAGGATTGTGTAGGTTATATGCAAATACTATGCCATTTTACATAAGGGGTTTGGCATCTCTGGATTTTGGTATTCTGGAGAGGAGGGTCCTAGAACCAATCCCCCTTGAACACTGAAGGATCACTTTGCTTGGCCCAGAAGCAGTACTGATAACTGTTAGCCGTGCCTTCCATACCATCTGGGCTGAAGTCTTGGGCCCCTGACAAGAGGGTACAGTGCCGGAGAACCCTTGATTTTCTCAGGGCCAGTTCACATCCACTTGCTCAAGTGGGAGTTACCTGGAGCTCCTCCAGAGTAAAAAGTACAGAATGGGACCTCATGGGCTCCCAGGCCCTCCAGTCACCCACACAATAAGATGCAGCCCTGACTGAGAGGCCTTGGGTGGTCACAGACCCTACCATCTTGAACCAGGGCCACATGATGACTTTTGTGGATCCCTTCCACTATAAAAAATATTAAAAAGCAAATGTTATGACTGTGTTGTTTCAGGACACATATATTCATGTATTTAATAAAGCATTTTCTTTAACCTAAAAGATCATAATAATAACATTTTTGTGGGTTCCTGACAGTTCCGAGCACCTGGCGCTGCACCTCCTATAAGTTAGCTCCTGGTGGGAGCCCAGTGCTCACCTTGCTCTCCAGCAGAGATGGGGAGGTGGGAGTCCTGTGGCAGAGCCCTGGCCTCCCATCTCAGTCAGGGAGCTTGACAGGGCAGGAGAGTGGGCTGGGGGTGGCTGAGAGGCCTGGAGGTAGAAGTCAGAGCAGCTGGGTCAGCTCCACTCATACTCAGAGCATCACCAGGAGGGCGGCTGGTGAAAGGGAGGGGTGCCAGGGATTCACTCATCCTTGTCACCAGGTTCCTGGGCTCCTGCCACAGCCCCAAGAATTCAGTGCTATTGTTATCCCCACTTTACAGATAAAGAATCTGAGCCTCTGAGGAGTTCAGCTGCATGCCCAGAGTCACACAGCTGCATGTGGTAAAGCTTTCCTGGGGTCTTGAGTCACTTTTACTTGGTATGGGAGGGGGCAGAGCTTTCCCAGAGATCCCAGGCTAGTCAGCCTGTTTGCTGCTTGCTCTGGGGTCCACTGGACAGTGGCTCCCAGCACCTTACCAGGTGGCCCCAGACAGGCCGGTGATATAACTGGCACAGTTGAGGAGGTTCAGCTTCTGCAGCCCCAGAAGGTGGCCATACATGGAGGTCATGGATCTCGCTCCTCCCCCGGTGGCCATGATGGCTATCAGCGGAACCTGGGGACGGAGAGGCAGACTGCTAGGGAGGACTCAGGGGTAAGGCTGGTAGGAGAGGACTTGGCATGACAGATTGGGCAGCTTGGAAAGAATGGTGGAGGAGGGAGACCAGCTAGAGAGGCAGAGGTTCTGCTGCCCAGGGAGAGCCAGGCTGGATGTAAGCCAGTTGTATGTTCACCCTGGAAAGGGAGGAGCAGAGTAGAGAGAGAAGGCAGAGACACCAGCTGCTCTCTCCTCCTGTGCTGAGGTGACCAAGTGTGCTTGCTAACCCAGCCGCAGCATGACCTCTCTGCCCCAGCCGGAAATATTTAAAGCTCCACCACCTTATGCACACCACACCACCGTAAAGGCCCTGGGTCCTTCATCCTTCAGTTCCCTCTCCTCTCAAATAAGCACATGTGGACACCTCCCAGAAATAACAGCTACAGGAAGCTGGAGGCAAGCAACTGCCATGGGAGCCACCATGAGGAAGAGGTGGTTCCACAGCCATCCCAGGGAAGAGCCAGGATGGCTGGTGGGGTCTGGAGTTGGAAGGAGTCCAGGCCAGCAGCCCCTTCTTACCCACCTCATCCTCCGGTAGGTCCTCTAGCTGTAGCACCTGCTTCAGTGCCTCAGCCACCACCACCTTCCGCTTCTGCAGAAACTCCAGCTCTTCCTGGCACAGGCTGAAGCCCAGCCTCACGTCCAGTGTGTCAGAGCTGTGGGAGAGAGAACCCTGGCCTGTAACTTCAGTCTTCAAGGGATTTTAGGGTTAGAGGACCCAGGCTTGAAGCCCAGTTCTTGAATGACCCCTTGAATGACCTTGGGCTCCTGTTTTCCCATCTGTAAAATGGGGTTTAACTCTCAGCATTGTCTTCAGCATGTTATGAGATAACAATTGTAAAGCCCCAAAGCCTTCGTGGGCATTCTGTGAGCAGGCACTCGATAGAATTTAACTTTTGTACTTGTATTAGTGACCCTTTGAATGCTGTGCTTTATCAGGAGTATCTGGAAAGTTCAGAAAAGCTTCCCCCAGGAGCCTGCTATAGCCCAAGATAAGACATGGGTGACAAGGGGCCCTGAGATCCTTTTGACAAATGCCCCTGGACAAGGCTCTATAGTGCAGACTCTTCTGAGCTCCCTAAATAAGCTTCCTCTTCCTACAGTGCTCACGTTCTTCACTCAGTCCTTCCTGCTCACAGAAGCATAATCTGCTTGTGCATTTGTGCAGCTGACAAAAACTCTTCACATCCCTGAACTCAGCAGGACATTCCCACAGTTCTTCCAGGCTGGTGGGGCAGGAGCTGCCTTGACATGCTCAACACTTGTCCTCTGTATCAGTCACATCCCTGCTCTGAACAAGTCCTGGATCTTGCCCTGGCATCCAGGACCCTACCTGACCTGTCCAAGCTCACCTTAAGCTAGCTGCTGGAAAGAATCCATCAGGCTCTCAGAGGCCTGGGAACAGTTCAACTTCTAAGCCTTTGCCCTCACCAGAAGCCTCATCCCTGTGCCCACCTACACCCCCTCATCCTCTGAGGACCAACTCCCCAGTGACTCCAGGTGAATGGATCTTGGCAGTTTCCAACCCAAAACTAACAAGGTTATTTCACTAACAAAGCCATATCTCCTTGAAGGCAGGGCCTGAGAGCTCTCCTGTCACCTCTAGCATAGGCCTCGGGACACAGCTTCAAGGAACTGACTCTTTCACTAACCTCACAGGAATACTGGTGACTAAAGATGATAATAGCAACAATAATATTAGTTGGTATTTGCTGAGCACCCCACTCAGCAGAGAGGTTAGAATACCTCACATGTCTGATCTCACCAGATACACAGGACCTGATTTATCGATGAGGGAAATTGAGACTGAGACTTAGGGATGTCAAATAACTTGTGCAAGGACAAATAGCTAACCAAAGTATAAATAGAAATTCCAGTCAGTTGCTTTTATTTTACTTTTTCATTCTGGGACTTGAAACAGGGCTTAGTACATATTGGGTAAGTGCTGTACCACTGAGCTACATTCCCAGTTCCTTTTTAAAAAGATTTGAGACAGGATCTTGCTAGGTTGCCCAGGTTGGCCTTGAACTTGTGACCCTCTTGCTTCAGCCTCCTGAGTAGCTGGGATTATAGGCATGCACCCACTGCACCCAGCTGATCACTTGATTTTTCAACAAGTTGCCGAGGCAGTTCAATGGGGGAAAGAATAATATTTTCAATACATGATGCTGGGACAACTGGATATGTACATGCAAAGGAATGGAATTGGACTCCTTCACACTGTATACAAAAATTAACTAAAAATAGAGTGTAGACCTAGATGTGAGAGCTAGAACTATAAAATATCTTAGAAGAAAACATAGGAGTAAATCTTGAACAGGTAATTATTCTTATACATGACACCAAAAACACAAGCAACAAAGAGAAAATAGACTTCATCAAAATTAGCAAATTTGTTTCTCAAAGGACACCATCAAGATTGTGAAAAGTGGGGCTGGAGTGATGGCTCAGCGGTTGGAGCTCTTGCCTGGCATGTGGGAGGACTTGGGTTCAAACCCCTGCACCACATATACAACTAAGTGTCAAAGAAACAAAGGCCAGATGGAAAAATAAATAAAATTGATTCTCTCTCTCTTCCTCTATCTTAATAATAATAAGAAAAAAAAAAGATTGTGAAAAGTTGAGTGTGGTGGTGCACACCTGTAATCCCAGATACTAAGGAGGCTCAGGCAGGAGGATCACAAGTTTGAGACCAGCCTGGGAAACTTAGTGAGATCCTGCCTCAAAATAAAATTTTAAAAAAGAGGCTAGTGGTAGAGAGCTTACCTAACTCTGAGTTCAATCTCTAGTACCACAAAATGAAGGAAAAAAAAACATGTGAAAAGACACACACAGAATATACAAAGAACGTTCACAACTTAACACTAACAAGACAAACAGTCCACTTAAAATGTGGGCAAAGGATTTGAATACATGGGTCTCCAAAGAAGATATACAGATGGCCAATAAGCCCATGAAAGATGTTCCACATCATTAGCCATGAGGGAAATGCGATTGAAAACCACAATAGAATGGCACCCAGTATCTAGTATTGTGAATAAGTTAGAGGGAAGGACAGAAACAGGGTACTCTACCAGGGTGTGGACTTCAGGTGTAATTCACAATTCTCACCCTGAGGAGCAAAAGACGAAAAGCTTGTCAGGGATGGCAATACAGAGCCCAGTGATCCCAGCCACGGAAGTGGGGCCTTACACATCACCACCCCTTGACTTGACGCAGCACACATGCACGCGCGCACACATGCATGCTCTGTCCCCACTCCCTGCTTTTGGATGTGATCCCTCCATCTTCACACATTCCCTGGCTCCCACTGCAGCTGATCAACATTCCGTAAGACCCCTCTGGCCTGCCTGACATCCCATATATCACCTTTCCTCCTGTCCTAGGCTCTCCCCATCTCCCTTCCACAGGAGCTCCAGGCTGAGCCATCCAGGCGCCCCTTCCCAGACCTAAGCCCTCACCACAGGCAGAGTCACCGCCTGGCCATCAGAAAGGCAGTCAAGGGGCTGGCAGACAGGGCCATTCTTGTGAGCGCAGCAGCAGCAGCAGAGCTGGAAGGATGGGCGGGCTCTGTGAGGGGGTAGGGGCTTCCCTGGTAGCCCCCATCTGCCCCAGCCTCTCCCCCACCCCCATTGGGACTGCCTTGTACCCCACAATTCCAGTGACTCTTGGGCACCTCCACTTGCAACTGGGGCTGGAAATACTCCGGGTAGTGAAAGCGGGCAGGGTTTGGGCAGCTGGGCTCCCGAGAGGGCGAGATGCGCTGGGTGTCCTCGAAGGATTCGGTCACCTTCACCAGGAGGCCTTTCACCAGGAGACAGGACAAGAGATGAGAACCTCAGGAAGCTTCTTACCACCCACCTGGCCCAGCCAGAAGCCTATCTGGAGCTGCCCAGGAAACTGGTTACAACGCCCCGAAGGTGACTTTCTGTCTGTGGGGCAGGACCCCATCTGCATTTTTAGAAGGCTTGCAGGATGCTGATAAATGGGGCCCCCAGAAAACCCTCTGAGGGGTTGAGAGAGTACTCAGGACTAGTTCTCTGTGGTTCTGCTTTGCCAGAAGATCTCCCAGTGTCACCTGCCCACTGCAGAGAACATAGGCCCTCACCTCACTGTCAGTTTGGGGGCAGAGGCCTCTCTGTCTTTCCGTCTCCCGGCACACCCACCTCCCTGTGTCTGTGGGGCTAGCTGCTCATTTCTGGGACAGCTGGAAGCCTTGAAAGGGCAGGAGGGGGTGGGGTGGACAGCCATACAGGTGGATCTGTCAATTCTCTTCCAACTAAAATGCTAGGACTTTCTGTGAATTGCAAGTTGCTGGAGAACGAGGCACAGCTAGAGGGGCCCTCAGGGTTGTCAGTGCCTGCCCACCCCAGGAACTGATCACTGTACCAGATCTAGGCACAGAAGGCAGTACTGTGACCCAGGCCCAGAACTCTCAGCAGGCTTGGGGACTCCCAGGGTTACGGGGGTGCCTGGAAGAGCATGCCCTTTATAGAGCAGGCTGGGGAAGTTTGGGGTTCATGGCCCTGAGGGTGAGATGATTATGAGGAGTCTTGGCCAAGTTAGTTCAAGTCCAGGGGATCCTGAGCCAGGTCAGCTGAGGATGACAAGGCTTGGAAGGAGCCCTCCTCCCCCGAGCGGGCAGGACAGGCGAAACACTCACTTTTCTCGCTCTTCCTCCGCCTCCTGGATCCTGCATGAACCTCCAGGCAGGAGACTTGCCTAGACTGAAACAAAGCAAGGAAGGTCACTAGGACTCAGCACAAGCCACCCTCTGGCTCTCCCAGAATGAAGGAAGGAGATGAAGATCAAGAGGATAAAAGCTGTGTTGGTTGACCTCAGGCTGACCTTGGGAACGAAGCATGTGCTGCCCACAATTTTTCTTTTACTTTTTTTTTTTTTTTTGTGGTACTGGGGATTGAACCTAGGGGTGCTTTACCACTGACCTATATCCCCAGCCCTTTTCGCTCTTAATTTTGAGACAATCCCACTAAGTTGCAGAGGGTCTTGCTAAGTTGCTGAGTTTGGCCTGGAGCTTAACATACTTCTGCCTCAGCCTCCAGAGTTGCTGAGATTACAGGTGTGCACCACTGCAACCAGCTGCTGCCACCCACATTTCTGAATCCAACCAAGGCATGCCTTCTCATTGAGAGATACGATATTTGAACAGAAGTTGTCTTATTTTTTGAGGGAGAGGTGTCCTTAAACCCTGGGATATTAGATACATTTAATTAAAATATTTGTACCTCAAGGTGAATTATGAAAAGAATTTGATACTGAAATTATACTTGCAGAGGAACTGGGGTTGTGGGGGAAAGGAACAGTACTGAATCTGGGTGGAATCCACTTTTAGTTCTTTTATTGAGGAGATCCCTATTGGGGTTATCTCTTTGTTGGATGTTGGATGATGGGCCAGGGGGATGCCCCAGCTACCTGTCCCTGGATGCAGAAGTCTAAGCCACCTCCATACCCCTCCCTGCACCCCATTTAGCTGGCTCGTTTAGTCTGACTCCTCCAAGGTTCAGGATGAAGCAAAGACCTGAACCAGGGTCAGTGTCCTCTCCACTGAGAGCAGCAGCCAGATATGGCCTCTAGAGATATAGGAATTTGTAAAGGACAGTTACCACCAGCACGCCATTGGTGATGAGGGTCTCAGGTGGAGAGGGGCTGAAAAACAAAATGAAAACTCGTCAGTTCCATCATTCTTGACTGATTTCTCATAAAGGTGATATAAGTAGGGTCAATAGCAATAAGTAGTTCTCATGCAAAATATTGATTTAAGAAATCTTAGATCTGTGTGATGTCAAGGAGTAAACTGGCATACATTTTACACAGAATGTCCAGAAAAAAAAAGGTTTATAGATTAGAAGGAGTAGAATAGTTCCATTAAAAAAAGAAAGAAATAAAAAGAAAAACTGTTCTTTAGGCCCAACCAGATGCAACTGCATGGAGTTATAAGATTAATGGGTTGCAAGACATGGCTGCAGCCCACCAACTGGAGCAGATGCAAGCAATTTTGGTAACAAAAATTGTTCTCCATTTTTGTGCTTTAATGTATGCATTTGACAGACTTGGGCTGACCCAGCCAGATGTGGTCCTAGTGGATATTAAATGTTCTTGTGTTATAAAGTCAAGAATATAAACCTCCAAGGCTGCAGTTAGCCTAGAGGAGTCCACAGCCTCCATTGCCAAAATTAAGAGTTGTTTTCAGATCAACTCTTATCACCAATCTTGACACATTTCATTTTGAAAGCCACCTTCCAATTCGGTCAAGGATTCCTACCCTCAAAAGTCCTGTCAAATCAAGAAGTGGAGGAGAAAGCCTAGATTTTCTTCAGTGTGAAAAAAAGCTGATTTTAATTTGGCAATCAGCTGTTGATGGGAATAAGGTCCCTCAATTAGTTCCATGGTCCCCTAGGGAGAGGATTCTCTGAGTGAGGAACTTGACAAACCCTCTTGTCCTATCTCATGTCTCCCATTCTCCCCCTGTCCTGACGATGATCACAAGAATAGGGGTCTCAGGCCTGACAGCGTTAAGGAGAGGAGGGGAGCGGGTTGCATCATTACAATTAACGCTGGGTCGGGCCCTGCTGCCTGTCTTCGTCCTTTCCTTTGTCCTCTTTCCTTCCTGTACTCCAGCCCTGTGTGTCCCCAGCAGAGACATAGCTCCAGGACCCTGGGTCATTTTCCCATTTGAAAATGACTAGAAACAATCCTACGTTTCAGGCCTGAGCCTCCCTCCCTGACTTGGTTCCAGGGCTGGCTCTGGTGGTGAACAACCTCAGCTTTAGGACAGGGTTTGGGTGAAAGAGGATACCCCTTGGTCCTGAACTCTTTCTCAGCTGGGCCACAACCAGGATGTCATCCACCGAAGAAGCCAACTTCAGGAGTGTGGGGATTAAGGCAGAGGACTCTTAAGCAATGCTGACATCAGTAACATTGGAGGAGGGGTGGGGCCCAGCACCTACACCAAGGGACCTGATGCTCATTGAGGAGTCCAGAGTGAGAACCAGGAGTGAAACTAGAAGCAGGGAGGGTGGCAAAAAGGCAGACCTAGCTCAGAAAGCCTGTGGAAGTTCAGGGCCTTGGCTGACCTCAAGGGGTGGGCTGGGGCTATGGCCTACTCACCTCTCTGCCAGCAGGAACTCCACCTCCAGCTCTTCCATGCCCTGGCAGGGGAGGAAGGGAAGGCAGCTATGAGTTGTGTGTGCTCATCTCTGCTGGCCAGGACCTTCTGCCACCCCTGCAGACCTGTCCTCTCCACACACGGCCCTGCCACCATGGAATGGAAGCAGCTGCTCCCAGCTCTTATTGACCCTTCTACCTCTCTCCAGGAGAGAGTCAGGGTGTGGAATGGACTCCCATGTCCCAGAACATTTCCTTTCCATCTCTATGCTCAGCTCCCACTCTTCTCCTGCCTTCTCAGGGAAGCTCAGGGCTCACCAAGGGAACACTGAAATAGCGCCTCAAGAAAGCCCAACTCTGACAGGGACACCATTCCCTCACCTATTTCTTCCATACTTCTTGTGTAACTTGAGGCAAGCCACGACCTCTCTGGACCTCAGTTTCCCCACTGGAATGTACATGAGGTGAGGGCAGGGAGGTTTGTTCCCTGAGGTGCGTCCAGGGCCTGGAACAGAGCCTGGCCCACACCAGGCACTCAGGCATTTGCTGAATCTAGAACATTCTGGTCCTCTCCAGCTCTGACCTTCAGATTTTCAGATTTGCCCTCCTTTATCCTAATTTGTACTCTGTTCCCTCTAGCATCCGAGAAAAAGGGTTATGATGCAAGAAAAGGGGAAGGGAAACTAACACATTTCCATTTTGAAGCCGTGAACACTGACTGCTGGGTGCCTTGGTTATGTTTCCTCATTTAAATCTCACAAGAGGACTGCACAGTAGTTTTATGGAAGAAGAATCAGAAACTCAGAGGAGTTAAATAACTTTCACATGGCCACATGGATAGTAAGTGATAGGACTGGGATTTGAACAAAGCAACGTCTCCTCCTGACTTGGTTGTAGAGCCCGTGCAACCGCAGCATGGGGCTAAACAGCTGCCCCTCATAGGGCAGGGGGCTGAGGGCCTGGGCCCCTGCACCCACCTCTGGGTTGAGTGGGAACTTCACGTGGGTTTTCTTCCGGAAGCAGAGCTTGGCGAGGTCATAGAGAACTGTCAAGAGATGATCATCTGGTGTCACTGCGTCTTCATCACAGACGCTCAGCTCTAGAACGTTCTAGGGGAAAAGAAAGGGTAAAAGTCTGTTACCTCATCAACTCATTCCCAGGACAAGTGGCCCTATCTCAGTCCTAACATGGAAGTAGGTCTGAGGAATGGGGGACACACAGAGGTTCCCATTCAGGTGTGAGAGACTTTTGTAAGAAAAAGAATTAAGGAAGGAAGCTTTCTATTAACTCCTTTCCAATTCTCTGAAGCCTTGCTACTCCTGGAAAATTTGCTCTTTTACAAGCTTAGCAGAAAGCTATGAAGTGTAGAAGGCTTTTGTCTTACCTGGGAGCAGCATGGAAGGAGCCGAGCAAGCAAGACCCTGGCCAAGATATGTGTCCAGCATTGATCCCTGGAGCAAAGAAAGCCCCTTTGGTGCTAGAAAAGCCAAACCAGGGAAGCTAACATTTTAACACTTCAGGGGAGTGATGGAGCAAAAGTTACAGGAGTTCTGATGACTGGAAGAATTGAGATGAGAATCATGAACTCCATTCTTTGGCACCAGCCCCTAATAAGGTCTCGTGAATGGTCTGAAGGCAGCAAGTTTAGAGTCAACCAGCTACACTGTGAAACAAACGCACTCAATGATCGTAGGTGACCTGGACTAGTCTCTGAGACTTTTTGTTCCAAGGATTCTGGAAGATACGGACTGAGGACCGGGTTGCCTCTTAACTCCCCATCTAGTAGACATAGTATGATTCCAGGGGGTTCCCAACTAGATGAGATATGTTGAGCTTGTAATTATTAGAAAATTGGGCATTTCCAGAACCAACCCAGCAGCCCTATACTCCTTAAATCAAAGGAAACACAAATTCTGATTTTTTTTTTAGAGAAAAAGGGACAGTGAGAGAGGAAGAGAGAAAGAATTAATTTTATTTAGTTTTTCATGTGGCTTTCCTTTCTCTGACACTTTGTTGTGTACGTGGTGCTGGGGCTTGAACTGTGTCCTATGCATGCCAGGCAAGCACCGTAACCACTGAGCCACCACCTCAACTCTAAATTCTGATTTTTAAGATGGCAGACTGAACCCATGTGGAAATCCTTCTCCCTCACCAAACTCATACATATTATAGAAAAGAGGTTTTAAAAATAATAACTATAAAGACCTTCTTTTTTTTTTTAAAGAGAGAGGGATAGTGAGAGAGACAGAGAAAGAGAGAAACAACTTTATTTAGTTTTTCACATGGCCTTAGTTACTCCAACACTTAGTTGTGTACGTGGTGCTGGGGTTTGAACCCGGATCCTTGTGCTTGCCAGGCAAGTCCCGAAACTGCTGAGCCACTGCTCCGTCCCCTATAAAGACCTTCTTGAAAACCAAAAGAACTCCTCATGAACTAGAAATGGGAAAGAATCCCTAAAAATTGGAAGTAGTAATAGAGCTGCCTCAAGACTGGGGTTGAGGCCTCTGTGATGGGGCTGAATTTGTCTTAAGGTCTCTCTGCTGAGGCTGTCACAATTTGGAGTTGTCAAGGGAGATTTCTCCTACAGGGGATGTGCACTTGACCCAGGTTACCATGTATCTGAAGACCAACAGCATGAAACAACAACTCAACAAATGAAAGAACACACATCCATGGAAACAGAAATAAAAAAGCAATCAGAAAAGGATTTAAAAGAGAGAAAAACCCTTTGACTAGTTTGGCTTTGGACCTAATTAATATAATGGCTCTTTCCAAGTGTATTCTCCTGGTTTAAGCATGCTTGGGAAGGTACTGGAAACACAATCTGTTCTGGGGCAAGAGGCACCCAGTTCCAGCAACACTGAGATAGAAGGACAAGAGAGACTGGAAAAAACTCAGAGAGAGATAAACATGAAGTAGGAAGAAGGAAAGGAAGTAGTGGGTGAGCAAAGACATGCTGGTAGGACAACAAGTAGAAAGAAATAAAAACAAACAGGCTGAAGAGGGACATGTAAGCAAAGAGAAGGTCAAAAAACTCAGGCAGGGAGGTGCAGTCAGTCCTCTGTGTCTCACCTTCACTTGGCTCTGGATCTGGAAGCTGAAGCTTTCGTTCCACTCTGGGTTGGGACAGTTGGAGATGGTTCTGGTCCTCAGCTTCTCCTGAGAGGCAGTGGGCAGCCAGAGGCTCACAAAGCAATCTGTCTGGCTCACTGTCCAACAAAAACAAGGGTGGAAGAGAAGGGAGAGGATCCTACCCAAGTTCAGAGAGGAGAGAGTGTGGAGTCAAAGTCTCTCTTGGAGCAAGGCCTCCTCTCAGCTTCAGGTCCTCTCCTGACTCAGGGGCTAACTCTCCAGAGATCGTTGTCTTAAGACCCTGAGAAAGTCACAGACTGCAGGCTACAGGTTACACAGAGGGGGTGACTGGTCCTACTGACCATGGACCTAGAATGCCTGAGGCAGAAGCATCCAGTCTCTGTGCAAACGTCTGCTGGTTTGGGAAAAGGAATGGCCACATACTTTTCCTTCTGTCAAGGGAAAGATCTGAAAGACTAACCGCAAAGAATCTGGTTTACTTCTTGCCTCAGCACAAGGAAAACCAAAGTAGAGCCAAGCTCTTCCTCTAAGCTGAGGAAAAATAGCAAGGATGAGAAGGGAATAGAGTCTGCTGTGAGTTGGCCAAAAGGGGCCCTGGTGGGCTTGGTTGGAACAAGCATTTCTGCAGGGCCTAGGGGCCAGGACTACCATCTCCATATGGCTTAATGCCTCCTCTGCATCCACCAGGCTCTTTTTTCCTATCCTGGTATCCCAGTAGGTTTATGACCTAAGAAGCCTTCTTATTTGTGGACACGTACTTTTTATTTTTTTTCTTTTCATTCTCAATGAACAACCCAAGTGCGATGATGCTCTATACACCCTGGAGAAGGGACGAAGGCTTTGACCCTAACAGGCCTTTCCAAATAGAAGAAGGCCTCTATGTCTTCTGGTTGGAGTAGGAGAAGGGATAGGGCAAAGAACAGGAGTCCAGCCTGCTCCCCTTGCTCCGTTCTGTCTGGGAGGAGGAATGAAAAGTGTCATGATTGTTTTTGTCATTCTCCTGACAACTAAGTCTCAGAGCACACACCAGATATGTAAAAAATGACAAAAGTCAAACAGTTTCCAGTCATGAGTCCTCTGGACGGTAAAGCTAGTTAAGATGGGAGTCCTATCCTGGTAGGTCTGATCTAAATTAGTTTGTAATATTGTTAATCTTTGCTAATGAGAGTAGGACCAGCGCTGCTCCCTGGGCTGATTTAGTCCCACGTTGTCACTACATTGAGAGCTTTATTAGTTTCGGTAGCCATGTTTTAAATCTTAAGCATCCCTGGCTTCTGATTTCACTCCTGATGTCTGGTTAATCTTTGAGAGCTCACCAGTCAGTGCATAGGAATTCACAGCCTTCCCTCCATGAATAAAGGGTAGATTACAGTCTCCTTTAGATGTCATCATGACCATTTAATTCAGGCAGAGAGAATGACCAAACCCTGACAGAACCAGAAGAAAACGGTGACCTCATCAACCCATGCCCAACCTGCTCCTCTCACGTCAAATCCATTTAATCTTTCAAGCTCCAACCTGCCCCTCCTCTGCACTGCTGCTGTCTTGGTGCAGACACCATCATCTCTGGGGCCACATTCCAAGAGGGCTGCCTGCTTCCAGTCTTGTCCTGTGCCAATATTTTCTCCCAAGAAACATCAGAGGCAGCTTTTAAAATATGACCATGCCACTCCCCAGTTTAAGATCCTTTAATGGCTTCTATTTGCCCTCAGGAAGGAGCTCCAGCAACCAATGTGGCTTCCCTACCCTGCCCAATTCCCCAGCCTCAGCCTCATGTTTCTATCCTTGCTAACACTCCACACCCACCTTGCATGTGGCATGTACAAGCACACACACACGCACACACACACACACACTCATACTCTGACCTCCAGCCAAACTCAATAACTTTTAGGTCTCTAAAGGTATGGCTCTGTTTCATCTTCCAGACTTTGTAAGAGCTGTTCCTTCCTCCTGGAATATCTTTCTCTTCTACTTTCATTCACCCTTCTCCTGGCTAGCTGCTTCCGATTCAGAAGGAAGCTCCTCTGGAAATCTTCCCTGAGCAACCAAGCATGGGCCAGGTGCCCCTGGTCCTGAAACCCTCTGTTCCTCTCCTGGCACATGCTCCACTTGCTGTGACGGCAGGTCCATTCATTTGTCTCTATCGCAGTGCGAGTGCCCTGAGGGTGGGTGGTTGTATCTCTCCACCCTTTGGAATAAGGCTAGAATCAATGAATGAATGAAACAACTCAACTTCCTGTTGTATCAGTATCCAAAAAACTCTGGGCTGAGTCACTACAGATCCAGGTAAGCAGGTCAGCATGTCTCTCTGCTGACAGAAGGGAGACTCACCAGGAACCTGCTCAGCCCTCTTGGACACTTCTGACTTTTCCTGGATGTTACCGCTTCATTTGGAACCTGAAATTCTCCTCAGGTTTGCCTCCTGTATGGTGGGAGCCAGCCAGCAACCACTGACCATCTCTGTGCCTGCTGGCTCCCAGAAGCATGCTTAGCATTCATGACTTGATGGGGCCTCTAAAGGCCTTTTTCCCTCTAAAATTTCTTCCCTCTCATGCCTACAGTTTAGTCCATGCCTAAAAGGCTCTCATTAAATTCAGTAAATAAAATCTAAGTATTCAGGCTTAAGGCTTAAGACAAAAATATTCCTTGAGGAGAATAAACTGATTGGACAGCCACCCTCCAACCATTAACTTCCTTTTCAGTTCTTTTGCAGAAAGCTCTTTCTCCTGCCAAACATACCAAAGTTTGGGAATAAAGAGAGTATAGTCCAAGGAGCGGGTAATCCTGGAGAGAGGGTGATGGAGGGGAAGATCAGCCTGGTGACAATTGGGCAGACATCATTCCTGACTATAAGGACAGTGACCATTGTGTTGGCTCTGATGAATGGTAAACTAGTGGTGACACAATCTGAGAATTTGGGGGGTTCCAGGGGACTTCCTAGGCAAAGGCAGATTCCAACCCTTGCCCCTGATGGGGTGACAGAGGGCTTGGTCATATGAATGACTTATCCCCTTACCTGGCTTGTGGGTGGTGGAGATGACTCGGTTATCTTCACAGACATTCAGAACATTGTCTCCCCAATACCTCTGGAGATGCCTACCTGATGCTGACCCTAGGGGGGCTGGTTTGGGCCTTTTTTTTTTCAGAGAGAGAGAGAGAATCAATTTTATTTTGTTTTTCATGTGGCCTTCGTTGCTCCAACAGTCCATTGTGTACGTGGTGCTGGGGCTCGAACGTGTGTCCTTAAACATGCCAGGCAAGTGCCACAATTACCAAGCCACTGCTGCAGCCCCTAGTTTGAGTTTTAATTTGCTTTCCCAGGAGAAATAAAAACTTATGATGGCTGGGAAGTTTCTGGGCCTGGGTGTCTCCCAGTTCCAGCCCAGCACTGGATCTAATCAGTTATTGGTGAGAGGGTCATCTCTGAAGCTGTGTGTATTTTCCACCGTCATCCTCTGGAATTTTGGGAAACATGGGCACAGGTTAGAGGCCTAAGCCAGAGAGCTGTTCATTTTAGATTAAAGCTAGAAAGGGAAAATTTCAAGCCAGAGTAACTCAGGACCATCAGGATAGTCTTCAACGTAACCCAAGAAAGATGGCAACATGGTTCAGTCATGACAACCATAGAGTCCAGACCTGATGTAACAGGGGCCCCTCAGATGCCGTGTATGCCCTCCAGTTCCTTAGGAAAATGTAAACAACAAAGGTATTCCCAAAGAGGACCTTCAAAGACAGACTGTGTGCTAGAAGGGTGTGTGAGGAAGGGGAAGAGGAAGCTGGCAGAGCCAGACCACAGCCTGCCCCACAGGCTGCCAGCCCCTGTGTGACAGGTATGGCAGGGATAAGGGAAAAAAGGGCCCTGGACAATGGGAACGTCTAGCATACAGGTGCAGGCACGTAGAGTGAGAATGTGCAGCCAGGGTGACTCTAGCGGCTGGGACAGCCACACCCCAGGAGGAGCCAGAGGAAGGCAGATACTGCTGCTGTGGGCATGTGGGAACTGGGGCTGTCCTGGAGGGAGGGTGACCTCTACCCAAGAGGGAGTGAAGTAAGTGAGTGCTCCATCATGGCATGTGCAGGAAAGGAAAAAGAAGTGACCACAGCCACAGCCCAGGGGGATATTTCCTTGCTCCTGAGCTCACCCACTGGTGGGCTGGGAAAGCCCCAGGAAGCCAGAGGAGAGGTCCCTGGCCTTCTGGCAGGCCACTTGGCAGACATAGGCCCAAGCTTGAGCCTTGTTGGAACTGCTCCTGCTGGCATAGGCCCTGACATCTTACCCCCAGTCTGAATCCTGCTTGGCCCCTTTGCTGTCTCTGGGGCTGCAAGTCTCTCCCTCCACCCTCCACATTCGTCCCTGAGTTGCAGGTTCTCAGCCTCTTCCACTTGTGCTGCAGTGCAGTCTGCCTCTGATCCCTCAGGGAGTTATGCAATCTCTTCCACAAGAGCTCAGGCTCTCAGCTCATCCCTTCTGCATGGCTCCTGGGGCCCCAACCTCCCTCCCCTGATCTGTCTGTCTAATTTCCTCTCCAGCTCTCCAGACCTGGAATCAAACACTATTTCCACCTTAGGCTATCATTAATCCTCACTTGCGGAATGGGCTTCCCAGGTGTACTACTCTGTTGGGAAGATCAAATGGTATTTGCACATCTGGCAGGTGCTCAGGAGACAGGACCCTCCATTAGGGCACCTCTTCCTAGGTCTTTACATGCTTATACCTGGGCCCTTTTGTGGCTCTTCCACCTCTCAGTATCTTCTGACTGTAAATTCTACTGTGACAAGACTGGAATGCCATCTCGTTATTATTCCGTAACTGCTTTGGACGTGGTTTCCTCCCCTTGCTCAAATGCATGTTCAGTAATATAGCTCTGTGCTTCTCTGTCTCCTCAAGCCCTCACTAGCCCTTGGGGAATCCTGTGGACCTTGCTTGAGAAATTCCTGTGTGGTTCCTCGTGAGGGGGACACCTGCACAGTCATGGGTCCTAGATGCAGATCTTTCTCTCTCCAGGGGTGGGGAAGGCTTCCTCTGGATGGCGCAAGGTGAGAGCGGCATGGAGAAGGGCTGATGATCTCTTGGAAGGCTCCCCCAAAGACAGGTAGATGCAGGGACTATCCTGCCCACTCAGAAGTATCTCCCTGAAGCAGAGGCCTCCCTGGGAGCTCATGGCCTGGGAATGCAGTTAGAACCAGGATGAAGGGAAAGTAAGGCTACAAGAAAATGCCACCAGCCCTAATCAGTCAGATCACATCCAGAAAGCTGGACTGCAGAGCTGGCTACGGGCTCCAGCATGGCCTGCAGAGCCCAGTTTGAGATCCTTGTCCTGAGAAAGGGCTCCAGAAGTGGCTGGCATCAATGCCTAAGGGCCTCCACTTCACCCCAACAGTTCCTAAACTCTTTCAGGAGCAAGGAGTGTGGGAAGCTGGTGCTCCTGGAAATGGATACTAGGAGAAGCAAGTGGGGAGAGAGTCGGGGGAACAGGTGCAGGGAAGACTGTGGGGGCCAGTACTGCCAAAGTTACGACAAGAGTGAGGCATCTAGAAAATGACATAAATCTCAGAATCTGCAATGTGACCTGAAAACACGTGTGCACACACAGGCATGTACACACACATACACTCGCACACTCACACACTAGAAATACTTGACCATTTCTCCAGCCAGAGCCTCACTTCATCCAGGTCCCACAAGCAGAGCTTGAAGGCAGAGAAGGCAGAGGGAAGAGAAGGATACTCACCCAAATCAGCCCGCCGGACATTTTTCATCCGGATGACCCTCACTGTCAACAGGTGGCAGGGAGACAGCCCATCCTGCAGATTGAGAGGATAGGGGACTCATTCTTCAAGCATCACCCCAAGGCCAGTGGCCCTGGAGAGGTTCCCACCATGCCCACCTGCCTCTCTGCCCACTTGCATTACAACAGTCTCCATGCCATTTTGTCCTTGTATGCTTGGGATCTGTCTTTTCTCAGGTTCTGAATGCTCCTAAGATGCTGGGACCCTGCATGGTGTTTCATCTTTGTGACTCCAGTACTGCTAGCATGCTGACATATAGCAGGTGCTCAATAAACATTTGTTAGAAGAGTGAATGAATCAATATTCTGGTATCAAACACAGAAGGAACACTATGGCAAGGAAGTCCTGAGGTGTTTCCCTTCTCCTTCTTCATTGAGTAACTTCTTCACATCCCACACAGAGAAAAATTTCCCTTGCCCACCCAAGATGGCAGCTTGCTTAGGAGGATGCACAGTGTGACTGGGAGGGGTGACAGACACTGGCCAAGCCTAGACACCTCCTCACTGGGGATCCCCAGGCTAGGTGCCTACCACCACCCTGATGCTTAGTTCCAGTCCAGGGCCTTTGCATCTCCCTTGCCTTAAGGTGCCTTAAGGACCCCTCCCTAAAGCATCTTCCCCCAGGTCTTTCTGTCATTGTCTCTTTCCCCTCAGTAAACAGCTCTCTCTTCTTCACTGTGTTTTGCTATTAATACTTAAGTCTTGGCTGGTCTGTGAGAACCTGTCTTTTATGATGGCAAGAACTCAAGCAATTCTTGATTTGAATACAGACACCTATCAGAGGCCTCTGTAGGTATAACTAACCCTAGGGACCTGAAACCCTGGGCTTTCTGCCTCTCCCATAGTGCTTTAGACTGACTGGGGGTATAGACACACCCTGAGCCCTGCTTATTTGATATTGATGTTTCTCCTATCCCACTCCTCTATTTCTTTCTTCATCTTATTCCATTTCTCCTCCTCCTCTTCCTCTTCCTCTTCTTCTTCTTCTTCTTCTTCTTTCTTCTCCTTTTCCTTCTTCCTTTTTTTGTACCAGGGGTTGCATCCGGGGGTGCTTAACCACTCAGCCACATCGCCAGTCCATTTTTTTTAATTAAATTTTTTATTTTGAGACAGGGTTTTGCTAAGTTGCTTAGGGCCTGAGTTTTGAACTTGTGATCCTCCTGCCTCAACCTCCCAATTTTCTAGGCTTATAGGCATGTGCCACCACTCCAGGCTCCACTCCTCTTTTTCTGATCATTTCCGAGGAGCTCTGCCATCATCTCAAGCTCAAGCCCTCCAGTAAGCCATAAGCCAGTAATGGGGGTAGAGAGTGTGGCTCCCTAAGTCCTGCCCACCTCCCTTCCCAGCTGTCTTTGCCCTCTGTGAAAGACACAACAGCCGCTGGTCCACTTTTGTCCCTTTTGCCTTTCAGATGCCCTTAAACCACCTCTCCCAGCCTTGCTAGCTTCTCTTTATCCTGCAGCTACAAAGTGTTCATGCATCATCCTTTCTGCCTACCAAGGGACCACAGCTGTCCTTTTCCCTCACAGTCCTGCTCTGCCTATTGCTCCCTGCCCTGAGGTTTCAAGACAGTGTTTCTTCCCTCTCTCGGCTTCCATAACAGCTCTGGCCCAGAGCTCAGGGCCACATGCTTTCACTGATGTGATCCCCTGCCTCCACTGCCCTTGGGGTGCCCCTCCAATTGTTTCTCTGCAAGGTCTAATCATCTTCTCTCCCTCCTTGACTTCCAGGCTTCATTTCTGAGCACCCACTGAGAGTCAGGGTGAATGCGAGGCGGAGGAGAGGCTCAGAGTGAAGGGCAAGGACAGCAGGTGCTTGAGCAGGTCAAGCTGGCCACAAGCTCCTGCTACCCAGGCTTATGATCTTCTTGGTTCCAGAAGCCTTCCCACAGTCCATTATGCCTCTGGACTTGGGAGGACTCTGTTGGTCTCCTGGGGCCTATGACTGCCAAGGAGGGGGCTTTCCACCTCACTCCACCCTGAATCAGCACACCAAGCAAGCTTGGTGCCTGTTCTCTTCTTGAGTTCTGGTTCACTCTTTGTGGATCATGACTTTCCTGTTTGAACCTCAGACTTGAATCTCTTTCCCTGAGAGTTTTACCCAGGCAAAGACCAGTGTTGGTTACTGTCCATTGCCAGCCGCTTCTCCGGTCCACTCATGTCTGCTTGTAGAGGCCTCTATAGCAGAACCCGTGGCTCGTCACCTGGCAGAAGCCCCTCTGTGCTGCTAGAACTATTCTGTGCCTTTTTCAAGGGATGCAATTTTTCTCTCTTTAAATATTATTGAGGTTTTCAGAAGAACAAAGTTTGAATAAAATAAGAGTCTTCAGCCAGGTGCTGTGGTGTACACCTGTAATCCTAGCTACTCAGGAGGTAATGCAGGAGGGTCACAAGTTCAAGTCCAACCTAGGCAAATTAATGAGACCCTGCCTCAAATGAAAATTAAAAAGGGCATGTAGCTCAGTGGTAAAAGGCTCATGGTTTCAGCCCCCAGTAAAAAGAAGAAGAAGAAGAAAGAAGAAGAAGAAGAAGAAGAAGAAGAAGAAGAAGAAGAAGAAGAAGAAGAGGAGGAGGAGGAGGAGGAGGAAAAAGGAGTTCTTATAACCCCACCACCACTTAGAGATAATCAACATTATCACTTTGCTATCTTTCCTTCTGGACTTTTCTGCTTTTCTGAGGCTTAATTATTTGGTTGCAGTGCTGGGAATTGAACATGCTAAGCAAGTGTTCTGTCCTGAGCTACATCCCCAGCCCTCTGGTGTTTAATTCTAACCAGCAACAAAAAGAATGATGATTCTGGGAAAGCTAAGTTATTTAGACCCTGAGGTAGATATGCAATTTCAGGGTCTCCTCTTCTCTCCCCAATAGCTGCTTCAAAACCAGAACAAAAGTTAAACTGACAGCCACATAGAAATCCAAGGATTCCTTTTGTGAGATTAAGTCTGAAATATTGACTATTTCATGGACAATGACTTGCTCCATTAGTTTTCTGTCAGGAGCACTGTGACTTGGGTCAAAGGCCACTCACACTGCCTCTCTTCCAGTTCTGGAAACGTGTGAGTCCTCTGAGTCCCGTGGGCTCCTCATGTCTCATTCCTTCCTGGGCAGAGTGGGTCCTGCTCTGACATGGTAAGAAGGCAGGAGTGGACTTGCAGCAGGAGTGTGGTCCTGGCAAGCCTGGTCTCACCCCCTACTTTCTCAGAGGACACCTGGAGTCCAGGTGGGAAACTGCGAAGGCCTCAGTCCAGGCAGGACTTGTCCTTGATGATTCTCCTTGGCATTGCAGGACTCTGAACCCAGGGCCCACAGTCCTCTAGGCCATCAAAATCCTTCTCCTGCCTCCAGGACGGGCTGCTGGTGACTCAGCCTGGCTCCTTCAGTGTCTGCTCTAGGGGAGAAAGAGCATCCACAGCTCACCCTGGGACCTCCCCCAAGGTCTCCTGCCTTCCAGGAAACATTCTTACCTGTTTTCTAACCCCAGTACCTGCCAATGAGGCCAACCATTTCTTCCTACTCTAATTCTGCCACAATTACAGTGACATAAGTGACCTCCAGTTGAAGGTCTTCCACATGCCACACGCTGTGTAATTATTCTCTATAGACTATCTTGCTTGATCCTTACAACCACCCTGAGAAGCAGCTATCAGCCTCACTTTGCAGATGGAGAGTCTGGGGCCATGTCCTTTGACACAGAGCTCTGACATAGAGCTAGAACCAGAGGAACCCAACTTTGAATCCAACCCCAGCTCTCAAGGCTGTGTCAGGACCACTGCTGTCCTCTTACCTTGCTAAAAGTGGCCCGTGGTGATCACAAAGCAGGTGCTGCTTGTGTTCATCTCCTCTCCTTGATCTGCTCTCAGATCCAGTTTTCCTTACAGACTCCTTTCACCATGAAAAGCCCCAAAATAATCCCCAAACTTGGCAATCCTTCCACTGACTGCATTTTTACAAACTACATTTTCTATGGGCACATTCCATGAGTACTCTCTTTTCGTGAACATCCAAAGCACATTGCAGTCATCAGAGTCCTTGGAGAAGTCTTCATTTTCTAGTAAGCACAGAGGACTATCTTATACCTCAAATCACAACCTTCTAGTTCAGGAATTTTCAGGAGAGACCCAATTTCAAAGTACTCCAGAAAGTGCCCTTAACATTTTACCAGCCCAGAGATAGAGCCTGGAAGGGGTCTGAGAGACACAGCAGAGGGACCATGCTGGGAGTGTGCAAGAACTATGGGACTTGAGTCTGGGCCCAGGTGTACTCCAGGAACCAGGCCTATGTAAATGACCTTGAATTAGAAAGAACGTACATAATTTGTTCCTGAAAAAAACAACGCAATAGGATTGGTGCTCAAGGTGACCAAAAATTCATGGCCCTAGAGGCAGTTAATCAATAATAGTAAAGTGCATAAAACAATACAAGGCATCTATGAATATGCAAATGGAAACCAGAGTTCAGTGAGATTGAACTCAAGATTGCGGAGTACCTCCACGTGGTACAGCCAGGATCAAAACTTTAGAGACTTGGATAAGCTCATCCCTACAAGAGGATGCTGTGGTTGGAATTGCATATCAAGGTGAAAGTGAAAATATTTAACAACAGGCATGGTCAGGCACCAGGCCATTGAGCTGCAGCTGTAGGATGGGAACAGACATAATCCTTCACTTCAGAAGGCAGACCCTAGGATAAGGAGCAAGGAACACCAGGGGCTTGGAGGTCAAGGTAGGGACTGTTTAACAAACAGCACAGAGGTGTGTTCAGCCACTGAATACAAACTAAGCTGTGCCAGGGAAGACAGGCTTCTTGACAGTTTCTACAAAGCCATGTGGGGGAGAGAATGGCACTTCCCAGTCTGCAGATACATACAGCCCCAGCCTCTCCCTGGCCTTGGCCTCTAGGCTTGTCTTGCAAGGACTTCACTTTCCCCTTGAGACCTCTGCAGGACTGGGGAACCTTGCCAGCTCACAGGGAGAAGAGGCAGTCCCTCAGATCTCAGGATTGGTTAATACAAACTCCAACGCTGCCCCTCCCCACCCCTAATTTTATAGATATGACTTTTGGTGGGGGTGGGGAATAAAATGTATTACCCTCCCCTGAAGCCCAGCACTCTAGTCAGCCTCCCAGGAAGGTGTTATTATCCCTGCTACACAGAGGGAAAGCCTGAGTTTAGGGAGATTACATCTCACACAACCTCACACTTCTACATACAGGTGGCACAGCCAGGACCCAGGACCCATGTGCAAGTGTACCTGCCTTGCCAGTGAGCTCTCCATCTACCTGGAGGCTGGTTCACCACGGATGAGCAACGCTTGCTAAGACACTGCTCCAGGTCACACACTAAGCTAGTGACCAGTTGGAGTAAAACCCACAGCTCTCGAGTTATAGCTCTCCCTATACCTAAAGGTCCCAGTAGTTATCACAAATCAGTCAAAAGAATATTTAGTTACAGTTGGGCTCCTGGGTGGGCGTGAGGATAGGGGAGGGTCTGAGCACTGGGTTTCAGAAGTGGTGGGTCTGATGCTCATCCCAGCTAGACATCTCACAGACCATCCCACAAGGTCTGAGTGCCTGGAGAAGGGAAGACAGCTACCCTCCCCAGGGCATCTCAGGGCAGGCTTGGCAGGTGATGCCACCTCCTCCTCCCTAGAGAGCTGGGTGTAGCCATTGGTTCCCTGTATTGTGTACTGTGTCAGGGCTCAGACTAGCCTGGTGATAACTTCCAGGATACATGGGCTCTCCCTAGAAGGAGATCATTGGGATGGGGACATTTGGGACTCCAGAACAAGTTCCAGACAATCTGAGCAATATCCTAGACTAGAGGTCCCCCCAGAGAAGCTACATGGATGTTTTCCTTACCATCCTGGTTGGATGACTGGTCAGGGCAAGAAGTCCCAGCACTGAGTGACATGGACCAGAAAGGGACAACTGCAGTTTAGAGAGGGGCTACAGAGTCACACTCTGGGCCCTCAACTCTCAACTGTTTCACAGCCCCCTTTAAGGTAATCCCTGTCCCGTCTTTGGAAGATGTCACCTGGCCAAGTTCCTGGAAGCTTAAGACTGGAGAGTCAGTCCAGACACCTGAGCCCTGTGGGGAACCCTGGGCATATGCCAGGAGGCAATGTCCATCCTGACCAGGGCAGCAGGGCTACCAGTCACCATGCAGCATGGAGCTCCCCTCCTTGGGCTCCTTGGAGACTGAGCAGGGTGAGGGGCTTTGGGAGAATAAGGAGGAAGAAGCAGAAGAACCTGCTACCTTGGGGAGCTCACTAACAATCCTGCCCATGGTGTGTGTGTGGTGAACTGGGAGACTGAGGTCTTGTCCCTATTGCCTAGATAGGAAAACCAACACAGAGTTGGTCTCAAGTGCCAGCAACCTGATCCGTGAACCCAGAAGTCTCCCTGGGAGGCTGTGGAGTTGACCAGACCCAGGAGCTCTGACTGTAAACTCAGGTGGGCAGCTTTGGGACTGAAGGCAACAAATTGGTGAAACCAGCAACCCTCACTACACATTACACCACACCACACCCTCATATACCATAGAAGTTTAGGATTTCCACTGGGTTAATACCTGCTCACCATCGAGGCCAAATGTGGATTCCACATGACAATCCAGAGCACTGTCTACCTGGTACTGACCTGGCCCCAGGATGGCCCTGAGCCACTGCACATAGCCTTATAAGACACCTGGGCTGTCCATCCAGGAGCTCTTGCCCCAACTAAGGCTTTTCCCTCAGGAGCTAGAGAGAGGTTCTCCAGCCAAAGTCTCTGAAAGGTACAATGCCCCACACCCCTCCCTGGGGCCTGGCTCCTCCCCTCAGTCCCCATCCCCTGCCCCTCATCTCCTAGCCATGCCTCCCTGACCCCGTCCTCTTCACACTTCACCCTCACCTTTAAGACACAGGTGGCCAAGTGCCTGTCATCTTCTTGGCATGGGACTGGCAGGCAGTGGGAAACCCAGGCGGGTACCTGCCTCTGTGGCATCTCGCTGGCTCTCCAGCTGGGCCGCAAGATCAGGGACTTATATTCTGACTCAGAGCTCCACCCTACCAGCGGCCTCTTGGCAATGTCTGGGATTGGCTAGGGAATGATTAAGTGGGGTGGGGTGGGGGGTTAGGCAGATAGTGTGACAGCCAGGTCCTGGGTCTCTCAGTGCTGAGGGAAACACAAGTCTTTATATCTTGGAAATGCAGGAGCCAGCTGGGCTTCTGGCTGCTGGGTTTAGCTGTTGGCAGCCACAGCTGCTTGAAATGACCAGCAGTCTAAGGCACAGGGGTTCTAAGAAGAGGATGCTGGACCCTCATGACTTTAAGATTAACCCAGCCATGACTTGGGAAACCCCAATCTCTCCAGTTCGTGGGGGTCTTGGCTCAAAGATGCCCCTTTGAGGGCATGGTGTCCTCCCTCCTAAATCCACTTCAATGCCATGGCTTGGTGCCCCAGGAACTGTGGGCAGGGACCTCAGGCGAGGCAGGGACCAGGTCAGGGTCCCTCTGTTAGAAGGTAGAGAAAGAAGATTGCTGCTGAAGACTTGGTGAGAGAGGGTTAGAGGCAGCATCTGGTCCTCTCCTGGGAGGCCAAGTGGGAGGGCCTGCCCAACCCCTGTGTGTCCCATGGAGGGCACACTTGCCCCACCCAGATGATTCTTATCTCTGACCTGATAGTTGGCTCACTCTGGCCTGACAAGAGCAGCAGCTTGGCTGCCGACTGTGTGTACTGGGAGTTTCCTGTTCATACTCTTGCCTGAGGTCCTACAACCGGCTTTTCTGGCCCATAGACAGGAATGATTTTAAGGAACTGAGGGTGAGGGCTGAACATAGGGCAGACTGGGTCCAAATGCCAGGAAGCGACCCAGTCAGTGGTATCTGGAAACCTCTTCATGTGTCTGGCCCTCCAGGGAGAGAAAGATGCCTTAGCCTGCTGACCTTGAAGCTTCCTGGCCTGCCATCTGCTTTACTGCCAAGGACACAAGTGCAGCACCTACATCCCTTAGCAAACTCCACAAGTTCAACTTCATTAATGCACATAGTGAGCACTTACTGTATATGTGCTACTCAGAGAGGAAATCAGAACTTTGATGTTACTGATCCAGCCCCTCGGAGGCTCTGAGGACTTGATCTCCTGTGATGACAGGGGGCATCCTAGGAGGATCAACATAATCCTTCACATTTGTAAAGATCCCTGGTTTATAGAGTTCTGTCACCCAACCAAGAACTGGATAGGGAGCACAGAAAATGGAAAATGGATTCCAGTTGGGGAGGGAAAGAATTATTCCAAGAAGCCTCCAAAGAGGCTGGACCTATACCCAGGCTTGGGAGTAAGGTAGACAAACTCATGTATTAGATCCATAGAACAAAAATGCAATATGTTAATATTTATGAGAAACAGTTGCAAGGTACTGCATAAGATATTTGAACAAGCTATACTGCATGCACAAAAAGTAAATGTTGAATCTTATTGCTGAATATTTCAAAGAATAACAAGGGATGATAGGAAGAGAGGAGAAGGGGAAATGTTGGAACTGAGATAAAGCAAGGTACATTCCAAACAGTTATAAATGTCACTGTATATACTATAGTCATGGATATAAAAAATGTTCTTCATAGGCATAAGAATTAAATCACTCTACTTGGGTTTTTTAGGAAAAACATAGGACCCAGAAGAAAGACAAGCGGGATGGGAGAAGGGAGGTAGAGGGGTGCAGAGAGGCATATTGAACAAATTGTTTTGCTGAATTGTGTGCATCTAGGAATATGTGACAACTAATCCCATCGTTATGTAAAACTATAATGCACTAATAAAAAAAGACTTCTGAATTGGTCATTAGAGGATGGGTAGGATTTCAACAATGATAGGAGGGAAAGGCATCCTAGGAGATAGGAACAGCATGAACAAGGGCAGGGAGGCCAGAAAGTAGGGTATGGGGAGGCATGCAAATGGCCCAGAGATGTGTGTGGGAGGAGCTAGGCAGGGTAGAGAGTGAGACCCAGAGCCCTGAAGTTGGGCAGAGAGAAAGCAGGGTTTGTGAAGGAACAAATCTGGAAAGAGAATAGTCCGGCTAGTCACATCTCTCCGAAGCTATGCTTTAAAGTTGGACTTACTCTCTACTCAATGGAGAGTCCTTGATGGTTTCTAAGCAGGACAGTGATGTGATTGAAGCTGAACTTCAAGAAGAAAAGCCCGATTGATTTTGAAACAGGGGTTCTAGTATGAGGTGAGATAGCAACCATGTAGGGGAAATAGGGTGGGAAGTTAGGAAAGGAAGGGGGGAGGTGAATCCAGGAATTGCTTTGGCAGCCTGACCCACAGCACTGTTCTGTCCTGCTAGTGATGGCGTCCCGCTGCTCCCCCGCCTCCATTCCCTCCACGGCCCCACCCTTCCCACTAAATAGGCCCAGGGTAAGCCACAAACTCCAAGACTTTCCTGAAGGCTTGGCATTTGGTGCTCCTCTCATGGAAGGAGTCCAGCTACAAGCTCCCACCCCCACCCCACCCATCCTAGTCACTGCACAGAAACCCTGTGTGTCCTTACTGTCCATCTCAAGAGCATGGCCTCATTTACTCATTTGAGTTGGATTAAATCAAATTGAATAGGAGGCTAAGGGAAGGTCAGGTGGAAAGTTCTTCCGCCCTTCCCTGTTGGACTGAGGTGGCGCCTGTGCAACCTCTCACTGAATGGACCAATCCACTAGTAAAAATTGACTGCCTGCCTACTTGGGCTGAATGCTCAGGCAGGCTCTGGAAGGCAACAGAAAAGAAGTTATTATCTAGGGAGGGGAGGAGATGTGGCTGAATTAAATGGTCAATTGTCCAGGGTGGACTCTAGTGGTACAGGAGGAAGCTGAGGACTCTGGGGAAGGTGGAAGTGGCCTGCAAAGATGGGTAAGGAGCACCATGAAAAGAAACAATGTCACCACACCAGAGGGACAGTGAGGACTTGCAACCCCCTGATCCCATTCAGTGTGTCTCCAGACAAGCAAAATGTGGAGGCTGAACCAGCGCTCTGGATGTGTGTTCCAAGTCACGACCCCAGCTGCCCCTTTCCCCCTCAAGTTCCTGGAAATTCTGATTCCAGCTCTGCAAACAGATGAAGGGATTGAGCTCTTTTCCACCCCATACCCCTCCTCCCTGGTGATCAGGGGTTAGACTGAGGCCTCAGTCTCTGGTTGTCACCCCAGGGCCTGTTACCCAGCTCCCACTGTTGGGGTGACCAGAGCTACCTTTTCCAGTAGCCTCTAGGCCTTGGTGGCCTGACAGTGAAATGTATGTCCCTCTGCACAGCTGCACCACTCCCTTGCCATGCCAAGAGAGGGTGATCCTCACCTTTCCTCCTGGAAAGGCCTTGGGGCCTGTCACTGCCTTCCACCTGCTGCAGCTCAGCCTCTCAGGCTTCCTCTGCACCTGCCTGGCTGGAGCTTGGTAACTGCCCTTGGCCTGTCACTCTCCTGCTGAAACGCATCTAATGAGCTTCTACTCTAGGCCAAAACCTCTGGATTTCAGTACCTTCCAGAAGCGAAGTAGAGTCTAGGGAATAGCCCTCTCTATATACAGAATTTAGTATATGAGAAAGGATAGACTTAAATCGGTGGTGAAAGGATAGGCTATTCATTATTCATTATTGGGAAAACTTGTTTACTATTTGGCATAAAAGTTAAATCCTGATTTCATAACTATAAAAATAAATTCCAAAGAGAGTAACTATCTAACCATTAAGTCTATGTATGATTTAAAATAAAATACCAGGTACTATTTATATAATATTGGGATGGGGAGGATCTTTCTACACAAGGTTCAAAACCTGAACACCAATAGAGAGGTATTGCCAGATTTGCATAGATAGAAATCAAGAGCTTCAGTAAAGCATGAGATACGGTAAGCAGAGGTCCACCTCCAAAATGTATCTCAAATTTCCTTCTCCTAATAAATAAGTGTGAATAACAAAATTGCCTCTAAAAAATAATGGTAAAGAATGGAGTCTTCTTCCACTGATGTAGGATAAATTACAAACCATACTAACATACACAGCCTGCTGTTGTCCCAAGAATAGGACCAATGGAAACAAAATAGAGGTATCTGAGAAAGACCCCTGTCATTTAAAGGAACTTAAAACGTGATAAAACTGGCACCAAACAATGGTAAAGAACAAACTGTTTAACAGATGCCATGGGAAAATGTGACCAACTACAGAGTAAAATAAGACACTATCCCCACTTAATGTCATATAAAAAGGTAGCTATCAATGGGATTGATACATGAAAAGGAGAACTATAAAGCTGGTAGAAGATAAGGTAGGTAGATGTGTTTATGACCTGGGAACAGAGAAGGATTTGTTGTTTTTTTGTTTGGTTTGATGCTGAGGATTGAACACAGAGCCTCAAGCACGCTAACCACGCACTGTACCCCTGAGCTACACCTCCAGCTCCCAGTGAAGAATTTTTTTTCTTTTCTTTCTTTTTTTCTTTTTGTTTGTTTGGTACCAGGGATTGAGCTCAGAGGTCCTTAACCATTGAGCCACGTCCCCAGGCCTCTTTATTTTTTATTTTGAGACAGGGTCTAGCTCAGTTGCTTAAGGGCCTCACTAAGTTGCTGAGGCTGGCTTTGAATTTGTGATCCTCTTGCCTCAGCCTCCTGAGCTGCTGGAATTACAGGCACTGTGCCCAGTTCCAAAGAATAAGTTCTTTCTTTCTTTCTTTTTTTTAATTTAGTTTTTCCCATGGCTTTTGTTGCTCAGACACTTTGTTGCGTACATGGGTGCTGGGGTTTGAACTTGCGTACTTGCACATGCTGGGCAAGCGCCATAACTGCCAAGCCACTGCTCCAGTCCTCAGAGAAAAATTTCTTAAACAACAAAGCAAAACCATAAAATAAAAAGTTTCTAAACATGATTACATAAGAATTAAGAATATCTGTCAATTGAAATGCAGTAGTTAATATATAACTGACAATATATTTGAAATGCATTTTCAAACCATAAAAAGGACTAAAATCTAATGTGTACAAAGAATTCTTAGGAAATTCACAAGAAAAAGATGTGAACATAAAAATGGACCAAAGATTTGAATCTGCAAATTACAGGAGGGGAAACCCAGAAAACTAATGGGCTTGGGAGGAGATGACCCACAAATCAATAGGAAAAGAACAGACTGCTTCTAACAGATGACGTGGGCAAAAGGGATTTTCTATGTGAAGTGAAGGTAAGTCTGTATCTCTGCTTAATGCCGTATAAAAAGATGAGCTATGGGGCACAGTGGCATACTCCTATAATCCCAGCAATTTGGGAAGTGAGGCAGGAGGATAACAAGATCAAGACAGTCTCAGCAACTTAGCAAGACCCTGTCTCAAAATAAAATAATAAGAGGATGTTGCTCAGTGGTTGAAGTACACATGAATTCAATCCCAGATGGCAAACACGTACGCACACGTGCACACGCAAGCTATAAAAGGGGACCAACACAGGCAAAATCCAGGGAATGTATTAAAACAGATTTCTCTATAGCTGTTTATTGGAAAATAATGAGAAAGTTGGATAATGAGAGTGTTGGTGGAACGTGGGGACCAGGCACCATCATGCTCCTCTGTGGAAGAGCCGATTCTATGCTATAGTTAATTTGTCACCACTTAGTTAAAGTAAGAATGTTCATAATGAAATTTTGGTTTGAGTATTTATATCCCAGGGGAAGTCTCTCAAAACCCATGGAAGATCGAGTGTGAGGGTGTTCACTCCACATTATTATGATTTTGCAAATTTGAAGTAAACTGTGTCCATCACAGGAAAAGGTGAAGGATATACAAGCTGGAGTACGACACAGTGGTTCCAAGCAATGAATTAGATGTACACACAGTGGCATGAATGGAACAGTGTTGAGAGGCCCCATCAATACAGCATAGAAATTAAAAATATGGTAACATAACAGTCATATAAAGTACATATTGAAGGGGCTGGAGCGGTGGCTTGGTGGTTCCGGCACTTGCCCAGCATGCATGTGTATACAAGTTCAAACCCCAGCACCACGTACACAAGAGTCTCGGAGCAACAAAAGCCATGTGAAAAACTAAATAAAAATTGTTTCTTTCTTTCTCTCTCTCTTTCACTGTCTCTCTCTTTCTTTGAAAAAAGTACATATTGAATATACTCAAAAGAGTAGCCTTTCTTCAGGGAGTGAACGAGGAAGGTTATGTGGGTAGAGGGAAATCGCTATCAATCAGGAAAGCTAGTGTGGGGCCTCCCCGGGGCCAATGATGCTAACAGGCCATGTCCTGAGTCATGGGAGGGCCTGGGGTCTATTAGCTCTGGTGGAATTTTGCTTCCTGTACCCTCTTCCCTGTTATCACTGCCACTTCTCTGCTCCAAGTCACCATTTTCACTCATCGCCTCTCCTGCATTAGCCTAATGGGCCCGCCTGCTTCACGTTGGCCTTCCTGAGCCATTCTCTACAGCAGGTAGGAGCTGATGATCTACAGAGATAAGCTTGATTATGTGCCTGCCTGAGTGACACCTGGCCACAGCTTCTGGTCACTCCGATGTCTGGCCATGGCTCTGCAGGGTCTTGTGTGCTCTGCTCAGGTTCATTCTGCTGCTTCCATCACACCCAGGTTCCGGCTCCGGGGCCCTCCATGCCCTGATTGTGCCACTTTCTTTCCCACAACAGGGTGTTTGTGCTTGCAGTGTCCTTGCCTGAAGCCCTTGTCCCCAACTTGCTGAACAACCAGCCCTTTCTCATTTGTCATTGCTCTTCACAAAAACCGTTCTCTCCAGCAGCACTTCTTCGATGTGTGTGCCTCTGCTTACCTACTTGCTTCCATGTCACACTGGACATCAGTTTAGTTTAATGTCCCATGTTTCGAATGATCTTGTTTA
The DNA here is from genome assembly GCA_004027875.1 of Aplodontia rufa. NCBI lineage: Eukaryota > Metazoa > Chordata > Mammalia > Rodentia > Aplodontiidae > Aplodontia > Aplodontia rufa. The sequence continues at coordinate 60,120 of PVKS010002827.1, forward strand.
ATGTACCTTTTTTGCCTCTTTCCACCAGACCATAACCCTCTCCAGGATTTGGACATTGCTTATCTTTTTCATCAATGGGAAACACCTAACGCCCGTGAGTAAAAGGGTGGTACAATTAGCTGTAGCACATTCACTTGCTGGAGCATCACCCAAATGTCAACAAAAACAAAGTGGCTCACATTTATTGAGTGTTGACAAAGTGACGGGGATTATTCTAGGTATTTTATATTATTGAGACATAGATACTATTATTATCTAATTTTAAAGAAGAATTGAGACAGAGGGGATAAGTAACTTGCTCAAGGTCACAATGGTGGTGACAGAGCTGTGACACAGTCAGTCTAGACCCAGAACTTCTGGCTTTAACCACCTCTCAGAAGACACACGGATACTGTGTAGAAAGCCCCTGTCCCAAACAACTGAGATTCTATCGCAGTTTTTAAAAGCTTCTTCTGTGCTCTTATATTTTAATTTCCTAAAACAAATATAATGACTAAATATAACTTTCATGGCATAAAGTAAAACGAGCATTATAATCCTTCTGGGTCTTGGAAGATTTAAATATATTAACCATTACAGTTAATATTTTGAGGGGCTGGAGCAGTGGCTCTTCAGTTATAGCGCTTGCCTGGCATGCACCAGGATGCTGGTTCAAACCTCAGCACCATGTACACAACAAAGAATCAGAGCAAAAAGAGCCACATGAAAAACTAAATAAAATTGGTTCTCTCTCGCTCTCTCTCCTTTTAAAAAAACAATATATTGAGCTCTTTCAGAACTTCTAGCTAATACATGAGATGTGACTCTGCTTCATGTTGACAAGATACACAATAAGTAAAAATGGGACAAGAAAGGACCCTCACCTCATTGTGGGTCAGGTTTATATTCTCAGTGTCATCCATGCATCTGGCTCATAAGTATTTTTTGTCCTTATTTATGGTTATAACAAAGTGTTAAGGGTCAGCCCAGCGCTTGGCATTCTCAAAGCACCTGGGCCAGCTGCTCAACATTTCTCAATCTCATGAAGTCTCTGCTATTAAAATGTGTGGCCTCGGATTTCAACTGGATTGTAGGCTTTATTTTTCTGCTCCTGACTTTCTTGCTCAAGAGCCAACTCTCTGTTACTCATCTCCACAGCAAGGAGGCCCTTGTCTCGAAGTTGACTGAGCACGGCATAGTGGTAGAATCTGGGTTATGTTCCATGTCGGTTATGTGAACTGAGTGTCTCCATGAAGTAGCTCCTACCTGGGAAGGTGGTTCTTGGGGCTAAATGAGATAAGGGACACAGCACAAGGCTGACCCTTAGTGATGGACTCACTGTGAATGGTGTGATGCACAGGACAGTTGCATTAGAGAGGCAAAGACGTCTTCCCTGCCCCAAGAATCTCATAACCTAAGTTGGGTAAGATGGGAAATTTCATACAAATGTTCTCAGGATAATTGTGTCACATATAGGGAGAGAGATTAAAATAAACTGCTGAAAAGATGTGGCCACTCAGGGCTGGGACGATCACAAGACGTTGCCTGGAGGAAGAAGAACTCACACTCATCCTTAAAGGAAGAACAGGGACCTGGTTAAAGAAGAGGAGGGGAAAGGGCACTTTTGTTAAGCTGGGCAGCATCAGCAAAGGAATGATGGCTTCAGAAGGAGCTTGGAGAGACTCTTGGACACTGAAAGAATCGTGATCTGTCTTATGCTGGCAATGGGACTTGTGGAAGATTTTTAAGCAGAGAGTATTTTAGAAAGAGCAAGTCCTGCCAGGTGTGGTTGCACACACCTATATTCCCAGCAACTGGAGAGGCTGAGGCAGGAGGATGGCAAGTTCAAAGCCAGTCTTAGCAACTCTGCGAGACCCTGTCTCCAAAAAAATAAAGTTTTTAAAAGGCTGGGGATGTGGCTCAGTGGTTAAGAGCCCCTGGGTTCAATCTCCAGTACCAAAAAAAACAATAATAAAAAAACAGGAGAAAAAAAGAAAGACCAAGTCCTTCTATGGGAGGACAGGTGACCATCAGCACCGTGTGGTCTGAGTGAGCAGGAAGGTAGGTGTGCCTTCTATACCAGCCTGGATATCTCCTTAGGGCAAGCTGTGGCCTGCAAAAGGCTCCTGGACAAATGCCTCTCCCTCTTTGCTTGTGGGGAAAGGTCTCTGGGTCTAGTGCTAACTACAGCTGGCTTCTAGAGCAGAGCAGACTTTGCCTCAGATTCTCAGCTGTGTCTCTGGATAGGAATCTGGAGCAAGACCTGTCATTCATTTATTACTTTGCCTCTGGCCATCTCCTGCCAGATCAGAGCACAGTCCTGCTGCATCTATGCTTAGTTTGCCTCACAGCCCCTTGGAGTCAATCTTTCCCTTCTCCCCTTGGCCACAGGTAACTCATCGGCTTCTTAGCGCTCTAGATTAGATGTGTGCCTTCTAGAATTTCACATGAATGGAGTCATGCAGAGTTTGCTCTTTTGCAACTGGCTTCTTTTGTTAAGCATAAGGCTTTTGAGATTCATCTTGGTAGTTGTGTTTGTCAAGAGTTTATTCTTTTCATTGCTGTATAGTATTTCATTATAAAAATAACAATTTACTTATGTATTCATTGAGGGATAAGCCATTTCCAATGTTTAGCAATTATGAATTAAGTTGCTATGAACATCTGTGCACAGGTTTTTATGTAAATATGTTTCCAGTTCTCTCGGTTAAATACCTATGAGTAGAGTGGCTAGGACTGATTGATATATTTTTTTTCTGGACTCATCTGATAATTTGAGCTCCTGGACAGAGCCCCTTCTCCTTTCCCATTCTCTCTATTTTTTCTCTTCCTTTCCTCCTATTGGATTCCCTTTTGCCTCTCCATCCCATATACCTCTTCTCCTAACTCCTGGGTTCTCCCTAAAAAGATCCCAGGCAGCCCCCACTCTTGCTTGGTCTGGGTCCAGCTGACCAAGCACTGCCCCCACTCCAACCCCACCACTACAACTCCTAACCTCAGCTCCTCAGCCAGGGCTCCTCACCAGATCCCTTGGGGAGAAGGTTGGGCAGGTCTTCCGGCAAGTTCAGCTCTGGGGTCATTTGGCAGGGCTGGGTTTGTCTTGGCTCCAGGGTACACTAGGAACTGTGTCAGATGGTTATAATCTGTCTGTCCTATTCACTGATGATTTGTCTATTGACCGAATTTTTTTCCAGCCAAGTTCCAGTAGAGAAAGGTTATTCTCCACTGGTTCCATGTGGTCCAAGTTCCTTAGCCAAGGTTCTATGGTCACTTCCTGAGAGTTCTTTCCCACCATCTCTCATGGCAGGGCAAAGAGGACAGGATGACATCCCTGGGAGGGCCTTCATCTCAAGCCCAGCATCTGACAGGACAGCAGGGCAGAGGCATGTTGTGGCTCCCTATTGGTTTTGAGGCCAGTGCTCACCTGTGTGTAGGAAGGCCATCTGGTGTGCTGGCCTGAGCTCTGGTCTGGGAGCAGGAGTTATGGGCTGCAGTTCCAGCTCTGCCTTGTGACAGGAAGTGAATGGCTCCCAGTCTTTGGGCCTCTTCTGGACCAGGTCAGTGCAGAGTCCCAGCAATGGGGCCTGGCCTCCCTGTATTCTCATTGTCTCAGGTGAGTTCAAGACACAGCCATGATTCAGGCCGTCAACCCAGAGGACCTCAGAGCCCTTTCTTGCTGCCAACTGCAGGAGCTGAGCTTGTCCCTTGCTGCCCACGGAGGCCATGCCATGCTTGTGTACAGGCACAGAATGAGAATAAGGAGGGGATTGGTAGGTTCCTTCTGAATACAGTACAATAAAGACACCAAACTGTAAAAACAGTGTGTGAAACAAACAAACAAAATCCCTGTGTGAATCACAAAAGGAGGAATAGTGAAGGATAAATATGATCAAGAAAGAGCTAAAAGTCAGGGCTGGAGTGGTGGCTCAGTGGCTAAGGCATTTGCCTTTCATGTGCAAGGATGCAGGTTCAAACCCCAGCACCACATACACAACAAAGTGTCAGAGCAACAAAAGCCAAATGAAAAGCTATGTATCTCTCACTGTCCCTCTCTCTTCAAAAAGAAAGAAAGAAGAAAGAAAGAAAGAAAGAAAGAGCTAACTGTCACTAAAAATGGCTGTTATTTAGTGATGCAGACTGACACGTTATGGGAAAGCGTTAAGGGCATATGAAGCAAATAAACCAACAAACAAAAACACTTGTGACCTGTCCTCAGCACCTCTATTGTGTATGTGTGTATGTGTGTGTGTGTGCATTTGTTGTGCGTGTCAGAAGGTGTGCATTGTGTATGTGTCGTGTGTCTGTGTATGAGTGAGCTTTGCATGTTGTGAGTGTGTCTGAGTGGTGTGTTGTGTCTGTCATGTGAATGCATTGCGTGAGTGTACGTGTGTGTGTCCCTGGAAAAGGGATGCTTGTGCTTTTTCCTTGGGTACAAACCTTTGGAGAACAGAGGCACCTATGCTCTTACTGGGGAATAGACTCCTGTTACACCAAACTGAGCTGGAATGGCCAGCATCTGGGCCTTGGAATGTGACCCTGTCGCCCGTTTCTATCGGTCTCCACAAGCCTCAGCCCAGCTTGCCCTGAAAGTCTTGGGATGAATGGGACAAATGTAAGTCTTATAACTGGTCCAGGCAAAACACCCTGACAAACTTTCAGTGACCTTTAGTTGATTTTTTAAGGTTTGAGCTTCTTTGCACTGAGGAAATGGAGGAGTGGCTAAGCTGGCTCTCGTGACACATCACACCCTTCCAGAAGGGATCCAGCCTACCTGGGTACCAGTCCCTTCCTGCCCTGCCCAGGGATCTGAGAAGCAGAGATGCCACGATGCACTGCAGACCAAAGGCAGTGGAACAGAGGGCGTCTGGGGCAGGTGCATGGGTGGGGCCCTCTCGCTGATGCCATCCAGGTTGCTGTAATCTAGGCAGCTCCTAGGTGGGGCCAAAGACGGGGCTGGGGCTCAGCCAGTAGGCACAAGGAGGGTCTCTGTGAAGAACAGGAGAGGAATAGGAACCTTTCCCTGCTGCCTCGGGGTAGTCTGGATGGCAGCCTCTTGCTGCCAGCAGGGCCCTGGAGGGGCTGGGCTCAGATCTCACTTCTCATGCAGGGGAGCTGGTGGCACTGCAGGGACACCCTGCCAATGGACCAGTGACGCTTCACTCCTCTGTGCAGTGTTTGTAGGGGTGAGGTGTGAGTGCAGAGTTCAAGTCCTTTTTCTGACAATGTCAAAATTTGAAGGGAACTTCTGGGTTCCAGGGGTGCAGACCAGACCCCTTGTAGCACCTGGCCTGGGACCCTCAGCAATATGCGACAAACAGTAACGAAACTCTTCAGAGCGTGACCAACCACCTCAATCTGCCTGGAAATGATGGGTTCCCCAGGACTGTGGACTTTGGGTGCTAAAACCAGAGTCCCAGGCAAATAGGGAAGATTGGATCTGCTAGTTCTAAATTTCCTTGAAAGTATTTTTTAAAGCAGAGACAAAATTGGTATGCCTGGGGTACTGCTGGGCTTTATAATTATTTGTTGGAAAAAATATTGTATTGTTTTCTGATTTTATTCTGAAGAATACAGACAAAATCTAAATGGGACAAATATGTAGGTAGATTCTTAAAAGAGTGACTGACTCTGTGTGGGGGATCCTGGTATAGGGGCACAGGATCTCCAGTATCTCTTTCCTCCTTTGATATGAGAACACCTTTTTCCTCTGAGAAAAGAAGTTATTAATCATAGGCATCTTCCTCCAGCCTTGAAGGTGGGTCCTTAACTAGTCAGCATTTCCATTCCCTTGGGATCAGAGATTGGTTCAGGACAACTAGATCCCCTCCTCCTACTGCTCCTCCTCTCCTTCCTTTTCTTCCTCCTTCTTTTGCTCTTAAGGATTATATGAAGGATAAGAGAAAAAAGAAAAGATCATTTTTTCCCTTGAGATTATGAACTGTAAGGAAGAGGAAAGCTTTGAGTTACTAGTGGTCATCTCTGTCATCACGTAGAAGAACTCAGGATTAAAAAGCTGAGAGATGGAGAGAAAAAGAGAAAATTCTGAGAATATCATCTGGACTACTAGATCCATCTATGCCTGAAGCCCACCCAACTCTTTGACTTCTCAGATACATGAGACAATAAGGGCACATTTGATTTGATTAAGCTTATTTAAATTTGGCTTCTTTTACTCTGACACTGGTGGCCAAAGGAGTTCTCACTGATACACCTGGGCACCACATCTGTGGCAGGTCTTCACGATAGGTTCTGTGGAAGGGAGCAGAGTGTGGAAGGATGACAGTAGAGGCCACCCTGAACTGAATCCCTTATACTTTTAGATTAGGGCACATCCTCTTCCAAGAGATAGCTAGGGTGGAAGGCACCTGTCTATGCTTTTGCCTTCAAGAGTCCTCCTTTGGGGACAATAGGCAGGAGCTCTTCCACATCTCTTCTCTCATCTGCCTCAATTCTTCTCCTCAGTTCAAGACTCTGCTCCAGCTGGGTGTATACCTGTAATCTGAGCAGCTTGGGAGACTGAGTCAGGAGGATCGCAAGTTCAAGGCCAGCCTCAGCAACTTAGCAAGGCCCTAAGCAACTTAGTGAACCCGTTTAAATATTAAAAAAGAAAAAAGTATCCACTCCAATTTCTCAATTGTCTCTTACTCTGGAAGTCAAGACTATCATACATCCACCTACCTCTCATACCTGACTGCGTTTGTGACATCCCAGCATAAGGAAATCCTCTCTCAGTCATGGATGGACCAACTAGCATCTGAATCATCCAGTTTAACATCTGGTAAACTGGGATAGAGACGGAACATTGGTTGATCTCCCTGTCCAGAGCTTGGAGAGACGGAACATTGGTTGATCTCCCTGTCCAGAGCTTGGGGAGGGGCTCACTGTGCCCCTGCTGGAGGTGGGAAAGAAAGTCCTCTTCCAGTGAGAAAGGCAGAGTTGAGGAAGGGAAAGGTGGACAGGATGGGGCAGGCCCAGGGGACAAGGCTTAGGAAGAGGGAGGTTGCCAGCCACAGGAAAGGCAAGTCATGGCCTGTGTGAGTCAGGATAAGAATTCGCAAATGCTTCATAAATGTGTACACAAGTACCAAGTGTCAACTAAAAAATATGAATGAAAATAAAACAAAAGCAGGCATGGCGGCACATGCCTGTAATCCCAGCTACTTGGAAGACGAAGGTTCAAAGCCAGCCTGGTCAACCTAGAAAGATCCTGTCCCAAAATAAAATAAAAAGGGCTAGGGATATAGCTCAGTGGTGGAGTGCTTACATGACATGCATGAGGCCCTGGGTTCAATTGCCAGTATGGGGGCAGGGGAAGATAAATATACCTTCCCTGTTTATCTTCTAATCTGAATTCCTCCTTTAAAAATAAAAAGTGTTAAGCAGGGGCTCAGCAGTTGGGAGCACTTGCCTGACATGTATAAGGAGCCGGGTTCAAATCCCAGCACCACATATATAACAGAGCAGTGAAAGTCAGATGAAAAAGCTAAATAAAGTTGATTCTCTCTTCCTTTTTCACTTTAAAAAAAGTATTAAGCAGTATTTATGATATACAGAAAGCTTACAGAATAATCAAGCAAACACCCATGAATTCACTACCCAGCTTAAAAAATATTGCTAAATCAAAGTCCCTTGTGTGAATGACTCTCACCCAAACGCTCCCCGTCTTTTTCTTCCTAGGGATAAGCCCTAACCATTCCATAATCTTTTCTTTTCTTTTTTTCTTTCCTTTTTATTTTTTTTTGAGAAAGAATCAATTTTATTTAGTTTTTCATGTGGCTTTCATTGCTCCAACACTTCATTGTGTACGTGGTGCTGGAGTTCAAACCTGCATTCTTGCGCATGCCAGGCAAGCGTAATAAACACTGGGCCACTGATCCATGTATTTCTTACCACAGTTTTATTTTTTTATCTGTGCTAGAGATTGAACCCTGGGCCTTGTTCATGAGGCTCTACCACTGAGCAGCATTCCTAGCCCATCTTGTGCATTCCTTTATTCTTTCTCTGAATATGTATATATTCCTAAGCTATATTTGGTATTATTGTGCATGTTTTAAAAATACACAGCTGTAAACATATTTTTTCATCATTCAACATTATATTTGTAAGATTTACACTTATTATTTCGTTAGAAGCTTGTGTGATTGTTCAGCAAATAAATTTCTGAATAAAAAAATTAATAAAAAAAAAAGAAAAGGGAATGTATGTGAGGAATAGCCATAATGTTACATGTAGGTTATTGTCATGGTCCTTTGTTTTCAATGGTAAGTCCATGGGTTTCTATTACATCATTAGTAAATAAATTAATAAATAGCTGATGGGGGGTTGGGGATTTAGCTCAGTGGCAAAACACTTGCCTAGCACGCGCAAGGCTCCCGAGTTCGGTCCTCAGCCCTGAAAATAAATAGATAAATAACTGATGCCTACATGGAGCAATGATAAAAGTGTTCCAATTTTGTTCACCTAAAGTCCCCCCAAAAAGATGAAAAAAATTTCTAGTCCACTTGAGTGTATGTCTCAGCAGATGTGCTATATGATTACTGTTATTATTGTTTTTATTGATATAAAACTAAATAAGTTCTTATGGGTTATTTAAATATAAATAATAAATATTATTGTGAATTCTGTGGAAAAAAATTTACCCATATTGATAAATGTAGATCTAGTTTGTCAGTTGTCACAGCTGTGAACAATACCACAATTATTCATCTGGTTTTCTGTGATGGATATTTAACCCATGACTAAATTTTTGTTGTTCTTTTATTTCATCAATTCAAAGGTACACATTTTTTCTTATTTTAAAATCTCTGAAATAAAAAAATACTGTAAATGTGATGATGTGTAATATTTTAATTGTTAGTGTTTTCCCTTGTTCAGTTGTGTACCTTAGATTAAACCACAGACAGTGTTACCAGGAGCTTTCTCATATATGTGTGTTTCTTTAGTGTATATACTCTTGGAAGAATAAATTACTGAGTTACTAGATTTGCTATCACCCATTTTACTAGATAATGTCAAATTGTTGCACAAAGTGGTTTTTTCCCGATGAAACTCCCACCACTATGTGAGTGTCCCCTTCGGGTATTGCAAGGGTATCGGATGACTCTGAGTTTTGTCAATCAAGTGGTTATCAAATGGCATCTCACAGTGCCTTTAACATACATTTTCCTGAGTATTAGTGATCCTGGGCTTGTCTTCAAGAGCTGTTGCTTTCTCTAACCGGTATTCATGGAACTCTGCATTGACTCCCCTGCTCCAAGTCTCTTATCTTCCTTTACCATAATCAAATTTAATATTGCTCAGTACTTACAAATAAACGGAGGTGGTCATCAAAAGCTACAAATTATTTATGCCCTCATTATTCCACTGGAACACACTTGGGTGGTGGCGAGGGGTGGGGATGCTACATGGTTAATTATGTTAATGGTATCTTAATTTTTCATGGTGAAAAATTAAAAATCACCTAAATGCTCAATATTGGTATAAATATTAATAAATATAGCATATTATCATGATTGAATGCTATGTAATTGTTGAAAAAAGAACTATAAAAAGTTGTTAATACAGAAAAATACTTTTTTGTTCTTTTGTAGTACTGGGGATTGAACCCAGGGGCACTCTACCACTGGGCCATACCTTCAGCCCATTTTAGTTTTTATTTTGAGACAGGGTCTTGTTAAATTGCCACAGCTGACCTTGAACTTATAATCTTCCTATCTTAGCCTCCTGAATCACTTGGCTTCCAGGCATGCATGACCATAATCAGCTCAGAAAAAAACTTTTATTTGCTGTGTGATATTGGTATAAAAATTAGTAGACTGATAAATGGAATAGAATAAATATCTCTACACAGAACCAAATATATGCATGTGCACACACACACACATATACGTACATACTAGAATTTAGAATATAATAAAAATGATAATTATAAAAATAAATTAGCAAAAATCATTAATTTTCTTATAAAAATCAGAATCATAAAACAAGATCCCATACATAATAGCAATGAAAAATAAAAGAAACAACCTTGAGGAAAAATAAGGACATTTACAGAGATTATGTAGATAGGTAAAAAACTCCTAAGAGAATAAAACAACTTTCCAAATGGAGAGACAAGCCTTATACTTGAATAGGAAAATAAAACTATCAATTCTTTCTAAATTAAACCATAACTTTAGTACAAGAGCCAATCAAATTTCCAACTAGACATTCTTGGAAAACTTGACGAATAGTTTCTAAAATTTATGCAGAAGAATGAAATAAAATATATTCAGTGAACTTGTAAAATGGATACAGTTAAGGAGAAAAAAATAATTTCATCTAGTAATTTTTTTTTTTTAAAGAGAGAGAGAGAATCAATTTTTACTTAGTTTTTCATGTGACACTGCGTTGTGTACTTGGTGCTGGGGTTTGAACCCTCGTACTTGCACTTCTCTGGCAAGCGCCGGAACCACTGAGCCACCACTCCAGCCCTTAGGAAAAGTATTTTAAAACTATCTGAAACCTGAAGAGTCCAGAAACAAATCCATGTGCATACAGGAAATTTACATATAAAAATGACGGCATTCCAGCCGGGCTTGGTGGTCTGGAATCCCAGAGGCTTGGGAGGCTGAGGCAGGAGGATTGCAAGTTCAAAGCCAGCCACAGCAATTTAGTGAGATCCTGCCTCAAAATAAAACATAAAAAATGGGCTGGGAATGTGGCTCAGTGATTAAGTGCCCCTAGGTTCATTACAAAAAAAAAAAAAAAAGCATTTCAAATTAATGTAGGAAAAATGTATTGTATAAGTTAACCATTTTGCCATTTGGGGAAAAATAAATTGTATCCATATCTCACTACTTATAATAAAATAAATTCCAGATGTAAATATAATCTAATGGTTATTATTTTATCATTATTAGTGAAGAAGATACAAATATGAAATGCAATAAAGGAAATAAATGGATAATTTCAAATTGTCTGTGTTTCTGTATCAAAGCACCATGCACAGTAAAAAAGACCAACTGTAATTTTTGACAAAAGTATATGTCAAATTTATAATGGTTAATTTCCACAATAAGTAAAATTTTCTTTTAAATAAATACTAAAAAATGAATAATAGAAAAATGAAAACAGATACAGTCAATTATTAATAGTAGTATATTTGGTCAGTAGTTCTCAGACTTTGCTGACTATTGGAATCACCAGGCTCCCAGATACTCTGATGTAATGGATAGGGTGTTTGTCTAAAGCATTGGAACTTTAAACTTTTTTTTTTTTTTTTTTTTTTTTTTTGGTATCAAGGATTAAACTCAGGGGCACTTAACTACGGAACCACATTCCTAGTCCAATTTATTTTGAGACAGGATCTCGCTAAGTTGCATAGGGCCTCTCTGTGTTGCTGAGGCTGGCCTTGAACTTTGCGATACTCCTATTTCAGACTTGGAGTTGCTGATGTTGCAGGCATGCACCACCACACCTGGCTGCTCTGGGATTTTTTTTTTTTTTTTTTTTTTTTAAGAGAGAAGGACTGTGAGAGAGAGAATCAACTTTTATTGATTTTTTCGCTTGGCTTTCGTTGTTCTGACACTTAGTTGTCTACATGGGTGCTGGGGTTTGAACCGGTGTACTCATAAATGCTGGGCAAGCACTGTAATAGCTGAGCCACCGCTCCAGCCCCACGAATTGGGAATTTTAATAGCTCTATTGATGATCCTAATATTCAAATTTAGGAATAAATGGATTATCCAATAAGCCTATAAAATCAGTACAAATAATTAAAAGTCTAAATAAGAATATCAAAGATATCATTTTTCACCAGCTGCAGGGGAGCATACCTGTAATCCCAGCTACTAGGGAGGCTGAGGCAGGAGAATCACAAGTTTGAAGCCAGCCTGAGCAATTCTAGCAAGGCCTGAAGCAAGTAAATCCCTTGTCAACTTATCAAGATCCAAGTCTGACAGTAAAACATAAAAGACTGGCATTTAGCTTAGTGCTAAAAAAAAAATCCCTCTTGGGTTAAAAAAAAAATGTCATTTTTCATATCAGCTTGGCAAGAATAAAAGGTTGGTAAGACTCAGTGATGGTGAGGGTGTGAGAAAGAGTTAGCAAATCATTAATGCCAGGATGTAAATGCAGCAAAATTTTTGGGAGGACAATTTGGCAATCTTATTAATATGTAAATCTTACATGACTTTTAACCCAGCAATTCTATTTCTAGGAATTAGTTGTGCATAAACTTTAGCACAAATCCTCAAAGAGGTTCAATTCAGAATTATCCTTATAACTTTTTTTTTTTTTAAGGTGGTACTGGGGATCAAGCCCAGGGCCTCACACAAGCTAAGCATGAACTACATCCCCAATCCCTTATTCTGGTAACTTGATGTTTGTTTTTGTATGCCAGTTTGGCTTAGTCTGTGGCTTAGAAGCTGCTGAGGGAAGGAGGTGTCAGTCATCCTCCCTCCCTAATTCATCCATTGGCCTTGGGCATCCTGAAGGGAGCAGGTCAGCTTTCTTGCTTAGGAATCTGATTGCACCCATAAAGTTACAAAGGGTCAGAGAAGCCTCCTGTGGGGAAAGGGATGGGACTCTGACCCCTTCTCTTTGTATATTCAAGCTATTGCAATGTACATGATAAACTAAAGAGACCCTGGAAAAACCCATTAAGATCAGATGACAAGGAAAATGGGAGTCCCAAAGAGGAAATGTGCCATGAGGCTGAGGGAAAGTTGGACCAGTGTTCTGACCTAATGTTAGGGCTTGGTTTACCGGAAGCTACCGCACAGGAATAATGCTGACACACCTTCAAGCTTACTCATACTGCTACTGTGTGTTTTTTTGGGGGAACTGGCCCCTTGTATTGTGGATTGAGACGGTACATCATTATCAAGTGCTACTTGGTAACTTAGTCTATTTTCTGTTACAACAGAGACTGGGTGAGTGTAAAAAAAGATGTTTATTTTGGCTCACAGTTCTGAAGGCCTCTTGGTAACCAGTCCAGTCCCAGGAGAGTGAAAAACACCCACTCCTTGGAAAACTGCATTAATACCTCTCAATGACCTAATCACCTCTTAAAGGCCACAACACCTCTCAACAGTGTCACATGGAGGGCCAAATTTTAAGATGAGTTTTTGGTGGGGATAAACACATTCAAACTACAACATGCACTAAGTAAGTCACTTTGCTTGGGGACTCTTCTCGCTGAGGTCCCGGGGCAAGTTCATTCCTTAGGTGTAGAGATGCTTCTACAGAAGTCTAGAGTCTGCACACAAGTGATGGACAGCTGTCTCACAGACAGGGACAACAGCCCTGGGAGTTCTCTGGGTTTGCAGGGAAATCTTGAATTCTCTGCCAACTTGGCCAGGAGGAAAGAGGAACCATTGCAATATGGATATTAATGACATTTTCCTGGGCTTTTAGATAATATTCATAGTACTGGAAATTGAAAGTATATGATAATATGGATAATATGTAGTCATTTAAATTTTTAAGAATTTGTTTTAATGGTAGAGGAAAATAGTAGTTATTTACTGTTTTTTTATTTTTTATTTTTTTAAAGAGAGAGAGGGTCAGTGAGAAAGAGAAAGACAGAATCAATTTTATTTAGTTTTTCATGTGGTTTTCGCTACTCTGAGACTTTGTTATATACGTTGTGCTGGGGTTTGAACTTGATTCCTTGTGCATGCCAGGCAAGCGCCTTAACTTTTGAGCCACAGCTCCAGCCCAGCTATTTACTGTTAATAGAATTTGTTACAAATTTAATTTTGTATATATAAATTATATATGTAAAACCAAAATTGATTTTTATGAATATTTGTGCCTAGAAAAAAGACTAGAAGGAAATAAAATTAAGGATTCAAGTGGTTATCTCTGGATTATAAGATTATTGGAAATGTTTATTTTCCTTACTAAATTTATAAAATTTTCCAATGCCTACTCTGAAAATATATTGCATATTATATATAAACAGAAAAACAAATCTTTTAACCAAGGAAAGTTATTTTATGTTAAGTAAATAAAGCAAAAACCTATGTATTTAGAGACAGGGAAAGAAAACTTAAATTTTTTTCATTGCTACTACTTACATATGTCAACTTTGTAAAAAGTACATAAGCAGGAGGGTATAGTGGTGAGGACCCCTAATTCCAACTACTTGGTCAGCTGAGGCAGGAGGATAGCGTGTTTGAGGCCAGGCTCGGCAACTTAGTGAGACTCAATCTCAAAGTAAAAATATAAAGGACTGGGGATGTAGCTCGGTGCTTGCCTAGCAGGTGTGAGGCCCTGGGTTCAATCCACAATAACACACACATACACAAGCCTGTGTGTGCACGCACACACACCTACATAGTCATATTCTCTCATGCCCATCCTCTGAGAGGAGAAGGAGGCGTTGTTCGTAGGATGGGGCCAGGCAGGTTCATTCAGGGAAGGAATTCTTCCTCCAATGCTGGGAGGCCCTCTTACCAAGCAGGTGGTCCACTGTCCACCATCTGGGTCCTGCTCCTCCCCCAACTAAAATGGATGAGGCAGGGGCAGAGCCAATGTTGGAACTTCAGATGTGAAAAGGGCCCTCAAGCCCAGAAAAGGATTAGACTGATATTATGTCATACCTGATGGTAGAAATAGTAGAAATAGCGTCTTTGTGGGTGGGTAGATTACTGTAAGAAAGACCTTAATCACTTAGATTAATTCCTTCTTGGAATTATGGAAGGGATACCTGCTTAGGAGATATAGAAGATAATTTTTTTTTTTAAGAGAAAAGGACAGTGAGAGAGAGAGAGAGAGAGAGAGATACAGAGAGACAGAAAGAATCAATTTTTATTGAGTTTTCCACATGACTTTCGTTGCTCTGAAACTTAGTTGTGCACATGGGTGCCGGGGCTTGAACCCATCCCGGCAAGCGCCGCAACCGCAGAGCCACTGCTCCAGCTACTAGAAGAGAATCTTATGCTGAGTAAGGCGGTTGCACTAGAATCCAGATAATCGGATTCAGCTTTGAGATCTGTTTCTCTCTATCCTGCCACACTCTGGATCTAGGGCACAACTTGCTAATCCCTTCAGCTGCTGGAAGCACCTGTGAGAGAGGCCTTCTGGAAGCTAGGCCAACCTGGCTTGTTTTCTGACATGGAGGAGATGTCACGAGGCAGTGAGCAGAGAGAACAGGGCAGGCCCAGTATGGCCTGGATCGGGAGATATTTGGAGAACAGAGGCCTTTGGGCACAATCTGTAGGTGATCATCACTCTGCCATTCCCAGAATCAACCCTGAAACTCATCTCTTGGGACAATCTTGATGGAAACATGGAATCTTTTGCCTGCATGACTCTCACCAGGTGGCTGGCATACCTTTGCAAATGACACAAATGATATTTAAGGAGCACCTGCAGTGTGGAGGTGGAGGATGCCAAAAACCACAAACCAAAGAGGCCACCAACGAAAACCTTACAAACAACAAAATTCACAGGCTTGGAGAGAGAGACCCACACCAACAAAGGTAGAGGGAAGAATAGGAGATTTGCAGTCAGAAATACCTCAATTCGTTTCTTGGCTCTGGCACTTTCTAGCTGGGTAGCATCAGGTAATTATTTTATTTCTCTGAGACAATTTTCCCTTCTGCAAAATGGGGTTAATAGTATCTATTTCACAGGTCTGTTGTAACGATACACACACACACCTCACACACACACATTTAACTGTATGACTGGCATGCAGAGTTTAACCTTAAAGCAAACTTTAATAAATTGTAGCTATTGCTGTTATTATTATTATTATTATTGCTCAAAACAAATAAATGGGGGAAAACTAACTGCAGATGGAATTGGGAGGCAAAGAACCCAAAGATCATGGTAGGCTGGGAAAGTCAAGGAAAGTTTTGTTCGCTGGTGACAAAGACATTTGAATGTCTTATGTTTCTACAGGTTCTCAGTGTCAAAATTAACAAGGTACCTGCTCGTGTATAGATTCCAGCAAAGTAGGATTTTTGGCTTCTGTGGGTTTTTTTGTTTGTTTGTTTATTTTGTTTTGTTTTGTACTGGAGATTGAACCCAGGAGTTCTTTACCACTGAGATACATCCCCAGACTTTCTTTCTTTTTATTTATTTATTTATTTATTTTTAAAGAGAGAAGGACAGTGAGAGAGAGAGGCAGAGAGAATCAATTTTTATTGAGTTTTTCACATGGCTTTCATTGCTCTGACACTTAGTTGTATACATGGTGCTGGGGTTTGAACTTGGGTTCTAATGCATGCCTGGCAAGCACCGTAACCACCAAGCCACCGCTCCAGCCCCTCTTTCTTTTTCTTTTTATTTTTTATTTTCAAGAATTGCTGAGGCTGGCCTCGAACTTGCAATCCTACTGCCTCAGCCAACCGAGTCACTGGGTTTACAGGCATGCACCACTGTGCCCAGCTCAGTAAAGTAGATTTGATAGACAACGAACAAATAAATACAATATGATATCCTTAACTGTATAATCCTACCAAGGAGGAGTGCCGTGAAAGACAGTGACAGGTGAGCTGATTCAGCTGGGGGGCATCAGGGAGTTAGTGCTGTGTGGGTTGCAGGGAAGAGTCTCCCAGGTTGCAAGACTGAGAGGTGAGAAAGGCTGCCATGTCTAAGAACTGAGGCACAGTGACAAGGAGGGGTGAGGTGGGAAGGGTCTGGGAAGGTGAGTCAAATGTGGCCTTGAAAACCAAGGTAAAGATCTGGCTTTTTATTTTAAGGGATGGATGCTGTTGAAGGGTATCAAGCACAGAAGTGATGTGAGTAAGGTCACTCTTGTGGTGAGGCAGGACTGGAGGTGGGAAGAGGGGGCATAGTGGCTTTGACCAGGGTGAGGGATGGAGATGGAGAGAAGTGATGGGATGGGAGAGGAGTTTCCAAGAAAACACCTTCATGGTATTGCAATGGATCAACAGAAGGGTAAGGTAAAGGGTGTCCACTGTGCTTCAGTGGCCTGGTGGCTATGGTGTTAACATGGAAGGGTGGTCCTGAAGGCAAGTCCATCGGGTACCAAAATGGAGGCAGATGGAGCAACAGAGAGCCAAATCTTGAAGTGGGAGCAGGATGCTAAGAGGCAGCAGGAGGACAGAAGGAAGAGCACTCCAGGTGGGGAAGCTGCAGAATCCAGAGGAGGCAGGAATGAGCTTGCCTCACATCACGTGGGCGGCACTGTGTGGGGCGAGCCCTGCCAGGAGGGAAGGGTGTGCACAGTGGGCCACAGGGTGTGAACCCAGAGGGTGGGAGCTGGGGTGAGGCCTCTGGAGCCAGGTGGAGGTGTCAGCCTTGATGTCAGAGATAGTGGGAAGCTGTTAGCTTCTTAGGCTAGCAGTCAGTCAATCAAGTGTCCACCTGTCACGCAACCAGGTCTTCTGCGTCAGGAAATAGAAAGTCACAAGCAAGCAGCCACAAAGCCTGTGCTTCCTGAAAATATTTCCTGACCACCTGCTCTGATCTCAGAAAGATAATAGTGTGGGATGTGGACAGGAGTCTCTTGACTCCCAGGGCACCACTTCTCATTCTTGACTTCCAACCTCATTGACTCTACCTTCTTAATCCCTTCTGATGTCCCTTTTTTTGGGTTTCTAAAAGGTGGAGATTAGGAGTGCACAGGCTTCTGCCCCTTCTCCTTTATCCACATGCGCTGTCCTTTGGTGAGCTCAGCCAGCCCCCTGGTTTAGAAACCTGTGTTCACAGAGATTATCACACCCACCTATCTCCTTGGCTCCAGGCTTGTGTTATCAACTGACCACTCGACATCTCCACTTGGATATCAAAAGTGTCTAAGACAGGGGCTGGGGGTGTAAGTCAGTGGTAGAGCACTTCCTAGCCTAGGACACATGAAACCCTGGCTATGATCCCCTGCACTGCAAGAACAAATAAATAAATACAAATAGAATACCCAAAACCTCCAGCCCCTTTCATCATAACCCACTTCTACCCTAGTGTTTCCCAGCTGAGTAAGGGGAACCTCCCAGTTATGAAGGCAGAAACCTGTGATTTCTCCTTCCATTTTTAATATATCCACCAGTCCTATAAATTCTTCCAGAAAAATCCAGAATCTGTCCATTTCTACCGTCTGTTACTACCACCCTTGGTGAAGCCACTGCCATTCTCCTGGACTACAGGAAAAGCCTCCTCAGTGTCTCCTGTTTGTTGTTGTTCCCCAGGCTCCCTTTTCCACAGACCAGCGGGCGATCTGTGTAGAAGGAACACACTGGAGTGGCTCCTCAAGTTGGAACACTCCAGAGGTCGCCGTCTGCTAAGGAGCAGTCAAAACTGCTTTCAGTAGCATCTGACCCAGCAAAAGGCCCTGACCTTGTCTTTGACTACTGACTTCTTCCTCTCTTGCCACCTGCTCTCCAGACACCTGGTTTTCTCTGTGTCTAGAACCAACCAACGTTGCGCCCACCTTAGGGACTTTGCACTTAGGCTTTGCTCTCTTTGGATGCTTTTCCATCAATCTTCTCATCCTTAAATCTTACTTCAATGTTACCACCTATCTGAGGTCCCCTCCCTGCTGTCAGTCACTCACTATCCCATATTTTGTTTCTGATATCAGAAAGAGTCCTATTATTTACTTATTGTAGCCTCCCTCATTGGAGTGTAGGTTTCATGAGGGCTGGATCTTGTCTGACCTGCTCAGTGCTCTGTCACACACTCTAAGAACAATGTTAGGTGCATAGTGGGAGCTCAATAAATATTTGTTCAATGAATGCAAAAATGCTTCAGATGTGCTTCCTGGTCTTCTCTGGGGAGTGTGGCGACATGCAGGAAGAGCTACCTGACTACAGGGCAGGAAGTGCGAACTCTGGGGAGTGAGTGAGACACAGCTGAGCTGTTTGCTGTTGTGTTACAGTGTTTGAAGGCAATGTGCTGCCTAGTCATGGGATCCTGGAAGGAGAAAGGCCAACTCCATAGGTGGTCCTGGGAGGAACCCTCCGAGGGGCAAAACAGGGCTGATGAGAAACGATTTGAGGATCAGACATCATTCCCTACAAAACTGCCATGTAAAAGTGACAAAGTACTTTCCTGTCGCTGAATGTCACATATCCTCCAAATCCTACATGTCACCCAGACATGGATACTCTCCTTCCCATAGAGCTGTCTGTGACTCCTGTAACATTTTACAATGGTCTTAGGGAATGACCAACTGACCAGTCTCTGAGCCATTTACAAAATAAAGCACCTTTAAAAACTCTGACCACTCACCAGAATGTATAATAAATTATGACATGTGGTATATTATCCAGCAACGAAACAACAGTTACAACATTTACACTGCAAACTAGAAAATATCTGTAATTTTTAGCTAAAAAAATCTCCTGGGTATAGACACATATAATTATTATAAGTGTAACTATATAAACACTAAGGAGAAAAGGTTGAAAGGGAATAGTTATATTGGGCTAATGGGATTATGATGGGTTTGCCCTTTATGTTTTCCAAAACTTTTTAGAAATTACTTTTATATATAATAAAACAAGGACGGAGCAGTGGCTCAGAGGTTACAGTGCTTGCCTGGCATGCCTGAGGACCTGGGTTTGAACCCAATCCCAGCACCATGTACACAACAAAATATTAGAGCAATGAAAGTCACATGGAAAACTAAATAAAATTGATTCTCTCTTTTCTGTCTCTCTCACTGTCCCTCTTTATAAAAGAAATATACGTACATAAAATAAAACGAAACTATTAGAGAGTAGGATATTGGTTACCAGCAAGTGACAAAGGAGAGAGGAGATGGAGAGGGGGATGGTTAACTGGTATAGGGGTGCAGTTGGACGAGAAGAATAAAATAACTTCTGATACATAGTATAGTAGGATAACTATGGTTGACAATAATTAATGGAATATTTAAAAAATACCTAGTAGAGGGGCTGGAGCAGTGGCTCAGCAGTTACAGTGCTTGCCTGGCATGTGTGAAGATGTGGGTTCAAACCCCAGCACCATGTACACAAGAAAGTGTTGGAGTAATGAAAGTCACATGAAAAACTAAATAAAATCGATTCTTTCTCTCTCTCTCACTGTTCCTCTCTCTCTCTCTCTCTCTTTTTAAAAAAATACTTAGTAGAGGATTTTGCTAACATGAACAAAGGATAAACATCTGAGGTGATAGATATAACAATTCCCAATCCTATATATTGAAATTTCACACTGTACCCCATAAGAACATACAAGTATCAAATGTCAATTAAAAATGAAAATGTATTTTAAAAGAAACTATTAAAATTTAATTTAAATATAAAATCAAATTAATATTACATATAATTTTATTAATATTAGTGTTCATACAATTAAATATCAAACATTAAATGTCTTTCTGTGATTGCCCATGTCCCAGCTGTGAGGTCTTTCTGTTCTCAAGTTGCTGGAAAAAGACAGGAGGGCCACGGGCACCACCTCATTCCTACACCCCAACAGGCAGTGGGAACAACAAGGGTAGAAGGGAACAAAATAATAACAATAGTTCACATTGCTCCAACTTAATATGCTCTAGCACTATGCAAAGAACGTTATCAACCCCTCACATCATTGTTTCCCCATAGATGAAGAAACTGAAGATTGAAGAGGTTTAAGGAACTGGTCTGAGGAAACAGGGCTGACGACACAGTAAGAGATCCATCCTCATCTGCTCCCAAAGCCTGTGCTCTCAACAATTCTAATGAGGCCAGCACTTTTAGAAATACCAAACCATTGCGTTTCAGTTGCTGCCATGAGCTCTCAGCTGCCACCTCTAAATGTGAGTCAGGAGGCTTGGAGGCCCCATGCTGGCGAGGACAGGACCTTGACCTCTTTAGCAAGGCAAGGGGGAGAGAGGTTGTCACAATTCCCACCTCCCCTTTCAGCATATCAAGAGCAGGCCGGGCTGAGGAGACATGGAGCTTCTGGGAAGAAGGTAGCCTAAAGAAAAGGATAAGAAAGTTCTGCCTTGTGTCAGGGGCAATGTGGGGAGACTTGTTCTTTGGGAAGGGTAGAATGGCATGAGCCAGAGAAGTTGGGGAAAACACTGGGGGCTCTAGGATACTCCTCACATTTGTCTCTGAGAAGGGTCATGAGCAGAGGCAAGGAGCCAGCCCAGTTTAGGAGTGGAGTGTTCCCATGAGGGCCAGGTCATCCCTGAGTGGCCCTCTGTCACCTAGCATGGTAGATGCTGGGATGCTGATTTGAGGTGGATGGATCTTCAGGGGCCAGGAACTGTGATCCCCGGGTCGAAGCTTGGGATGGACCCACCAAGCCAGGGCCCAGACTGAGAGAGGCAGACATCAGAGGGGCCCCAGGAGGTGAGGGGGCGTGGCCATTGCTCCCTTTGAGAAGCAAGCGAAGCTCATTCTTGCAGAGCTAAACCCAAGGGACACAGGAATGCTGGCCCCTTCCCATAAAACTAGAAGCCTATAGGAGGAGGAGCTGGGAGCGGCAGATCTGGAGCAACTGATGGTTATCTAAAGATGCTGTTTGATTTTTGTAGCCTACTAAATTTATCAGATGGGACGTATTAAAGGTGTTCTCTTCACTACCCAATAGGTGGGGTTTGTGAGGACAGCCAAGTCACTCCTCTGAGTTGCATGTGACTACATGTATGATCCTGCTGTGCACCTATTATGTGCCAGGCACTCTGCTGAGTCCTTCATATGCATAGTATTTTTCACTCTTCTCAGCATCCTATTAACAGAAAAATCTGCCATTTCAGAGTTCCCATTAAGACTAGCTGTGTGACCTTGGAAAAGTTCCTTAACCTCTCTTTCTCAGTTTCTTCACCAAGTACAGACAAGAATCCCTGCCTACCAGAGAATTAGGCACTTAGAATGCATTTGATAAAAGGTCAGCACAGTCATTAAGGTTGTCAGAGCACAGAGGGAGGTACAGACAAGTAGGTGATGGGGGAGGAGGTAAAGGGACTCCTCTGGAAAAGAAATGAATGAACAACAACAACTGAAAAAAAAAAAAAACCCAACCTCTTAACTCTGCTGCAATGCAAGATAATCAGAGTCAGAAAAGTGGGGGTCAAATATAAGGGGCCAGGAGCCCTCCCTGAGGGACACAGACATACCTGAGGGCAGCAAGGGACCACAGGCAGTAAGGGTGGGAGGTGGGGAGTTTCCAGGTGCTGTGTACCTTCACACTCAGTGAAACATCTTCCCAATCCCAGGGTCTTCTTCATCTCTTGGGGGCTCTGTGGGACAGTTCCCCGGCCAGGACAGCCTGCTGAGGCCCGGAGATTCATCCCAGCCATGTCCCCCTCACTGGGGCTCAGACAGGCTGTGTAGAAGGTGAAGTGATCCTTAAAAGCAAGGTGTCCTCATGGTGGAGAATTCACTGGGAATTGCAAGGGGGTTTTGTAAGAACGTGAAAGTGATGCCATCAGGATCCTGAAGATAAGCCAGATGAATAATTGAGGAGGAGATAAAAGTCAGAGCTTAGCTAAAGAGTCCCACATCTCAGAATATTTCAAATGACCTGGGTGGAGAAAAAAGTTCGAGTGCTTCGTGGACAGTTAGCTAGGAGCTAGAATTAAGCTCCCAAAGGCAGCTCTTGGTCCAGGGAGGCGCACATTTTAGGGCTGAGATCAGGCTCAGTGACAGGTCCTTACTGCTCACAAGCTATTTTTAAAAGTGTGAAACTTAATATGTCAGTGGACAGCAAAGGAGGAAGGGGCTGGAGGTGAAGAGCTGAGGGCTGTGTGTCCCTGAAGGTGACTTTTTTTTCCCGGGAAGTGATATCACTGGCTTCTTGGCTCTATGTTCAGAGCTAATGATGGAGGCTCTGGGCCCTAATAGAATTTGATAATTTACTCTGCCTCTCACTTCAGTCCTCCACCCTGCCTTTTTCTTTTCTTTTGGTTTGAAGGATGCCATGTCAGCCAGCTTAAAGAAAGTGCATCATACTCTGTGTTAAAAACAAAAAACACAAAAATAAAAACAGAAGAAACTCCTTCTTTTTTTTTTTTTTTTTAAGAGACTGAGTGGGACAGCGAGAGAGAGAGAGAGAGGGAGAGATCAATTTCATTTAGTTTTCCATCTGGTTTTTGTTGCTCTGACACTTAGTTGCCTATGTGCACTAGGGTTTGAATCTAGATCCTCATGCGTGCCAGGCAAGCGCCATAACCACTTAGCCACCGCTCCAACCCCAACAATTATTTTTAAAACTACATTCATGGGCTGGAGCAGTAGCTCAGCGGTTGGAATTCTTGCCTGGCATGTGCGAGGACCCATGTTCCATCCCCAATGTACACAACTGGGTATCAGGGAAACAAAGGCCAGATGATAAAATTGATTCTCTCTTTAAAAAAAATTACACTCAAAATAAGCATCGCTCTTATTCTGAGTTATCCTGTATCTTTAGCTGGGAACTTCCCCATCAACCTCAAGGCCTCATTCCGAGACTGTTTTCTGAGTCTGTGACTGCCCAATAGATGGTCTCTGGCTTAAACAGCCCTGTCAGAAACCAAGCAACAACCAGACCCACACGCGGACTAACCAGAGTCATGTGTTTGGGTAGAAGATGTGTATAAAGTATCATTTTTCTGTTTATGTTATTATTATTATTATTATTATTTTTTGGTGGGGAGTGAGAGGGGAGCTTGAATTATGGCACTAATACAGATAAAAGGAGTTAATTTTTTGTTATTTATTTATTTATTTTGAGATAGAGACTAAATTTTTATTTATTTTTTATCTAGTTTTCATTGCTCTGACACTTAGTTGGTTTTAAAAAATTTTTATTAAGAACTTGAGTTGTTGTACAATCATAAAATGCATATAAAATAACAATATGATATGCATATATTCTTAAGCCAGAATTACCCCCACATTGCCCACACCCCAGTCTCTTGAATCCTCTATATTTTGCCCAAACAATATAAATGCTTAGGCTGAGAATTTTCCAGAATTGAATGATTGCATAGTGGTATTTGGATTCTCAGGGGGCTAAAGAGTATGCTACATTGTTGATTGACTCCCTAGATCCCTCCCTATTCTCCTTCCCTCTCCCCTCCATCACTTATCCCCTCCTCCCTCTTCCTAATACATATCCCATAGTTGCCCTAGATTATGTGTTGCTATGCCTTTGCTGGGTCTAACACATGAGGTTGACCACCTTTCACACAGGCCTGGGTTTAGCTCCAGCCTCCACAAATGAGTGAAAACATTCGACCCTCGACTCTTTGGGTTTGGGTGACTTTGCTCAGCATGATTTCTTCCATTGCCATCCATTTACCTTCAAAGGGCGAATATCGTTGTTTCTAATTGCTGAGTAGAATTCCATTGTATATATATGTACCACAGTTTTTGGATCCATTCATCCAGTGTGGGGCATCTGGGTTGGTTCTATAATTTAGCTATTGTAAATTGAGCTGCTATGAACATAGATTTTGCTGTCTGACACTTAGTTGTGTATGTGATGCTGGGATTTGAACCTGGGTCCTCGAGCATGCCAGGCGAATACTCCAACCACTGAGCTCCATCTTTGGAGTTGATATTTTTTTAAAGAACATACCTGGTCCCTTTACAGACCAAAAACAGTTTGGAGTGACCTGAATAGTTGCCAGGTCTCCTACCTACACGGCTTTTATAGTTCACACAGCACACTGATTTATGTTCAGGTTCTTAGGGGCCTCACTTCTGGAGGTCTTGACTGGCCAGTGCCAGCCAAGGAGAAACTGCTCATGGAGTCAGTAGGCAAATGCTATAACATTTTACTTTTTATTTTGCCACAAGGGAGAAAAGAAGTTTGAAATTGGATGAAATAAAGCTCTGTGGATGGAGATATCTAATCTACAAGGGCATTTAAAACCAGTCTTCCTTGAAATCAAAGTCTTATGTAAGATCCAGAAAAGTTGTGATTTTTTTTTTGTACAGAGGATTAAACCACTGAGCTACATCCCCAGCCCTTTTAATATTTTATTTTGAGACAGTGTCTCATTAAGTTGCTTAGGGCCTCACTAAATTGCTGAGGCTGGCTTTGAACTTGCAATCCTCCTGCCTCAACCTCCTGAACCACTGGGATTATAGCTGTGTGCCACAGTTCTCTGTGAAAACTTGTGATTCCAAGTGAACTTTTGGAATGTGAGGAGTAGACCTGGAAGAGACTAAGTATTGACAGGTACTACCTAAAGAGGAGTGACTTAAATACCCAATGGTACCCAGTTGTTCTCATGTCTCTAAATCTTACCCTGATTATAATTTCAAAATAAACATAGAGTCAGATGTGGTGGTGCATGCCAGTAATCCTTCCCTGTCTCCTGGGACCTCCTTTTTCCTGCCCTCCAAGAGTTCCTCCTGGTTTGGGTCACATCTCCTCACTTGGTCCAAGTCTAGAACTGCAGTGAGGGGACAGAAGCAGGGAGAAAGGATCCTCCTTCCCATTTCAGAGCACGAGGTCTGCCACAAAGCTGAGGCGCCCCTCTTCACCACCCTTGAGACCACACCAGAAAGATTTCAGACATGTTGCTCAGAGTAGCAAGCATGAGTTTATTAGAGTTGGGGAAAGGGGACACTCTTGAGTGAGAGAATGGGTCCTCTCAGGGAGAAGGACGACTGTGTGCCCCTCCTGCCCTCCAGTTTTAATGGATGTTCCAGGGAAGTTTCCAGAGAGTCCTGCCCAGTTCCACCTTTTGACTGACACATAGGAACTGCACAAATAGCCTTGAACAAAGGTTAGTGTGGTCCTTCAGAGTGGGAGGTTTCCTTTCTTTTGTTCTCTTTTTAAGAGAGAGGGATAGTGAGAGAGAGAGAGAGAGAAAGAAAGAAACAATTTTATTCAGTTTTTCCTGTGGCCTTTGTTGCTCCAACACTTCGTCGTATGTGGTGCTGGGGTTTGAACCTGCATCCTCACACAGGCCAGGCAATTGCTGTAACCATGGAGCCACCACTCCAGCCCTAGAGTGGGAGTTTTTAAGGAAACGGAATCCCTGTTTTTGCCTCAGTTTCCTTCCCCTTTAATTGGTTTATTGTCCTTCGAATAGCCCTCCCCAGGTTTTCTTTGTGAGGGTCTTGATGTTTTGGTTGCCTGAATGTACGGGGGTTGTGATAGTTTTGGTGATAAGGGATGGTCCAGGCCATCTGGTAGTGTGACATGATTTTTTTTTTTTTTTTAAAGAGAGAGGGACAGTGAGAGAGACAGAGAAAGAGAGAAACAACTTTATTTAGTTTTTCACATGGCCTTAGTTGCTCCAACACTCAGTTGTGTACGTGGTGCTGGGATTTGAACCCGGGTTCTCGTGCTTGCCAGGCAAGCGCCGAAACCGCTGAGCCACCGCTCCAGCCCTTGTGTGACATGATCTTGAAACACTAGTTTATCCTGAGGTGATGTAACTATGGCTGGGGGAGGTTTGAACATTCCAGGACCCCATCTTCCTGGTGCTCCTCTGTCAGATAAGGCTCCCTGTGGTTTTCAGTGGCCCTTCGTTGTCATTTCCCTGCCCACCTTTCATGGCTAACTGCCTAACACTTCCACCTGCAGACCCTGAGGCTTAGAGTTACGGCTCCCACCTATGGGCAGAGGGGCAACCCAGAGGAGCCCTTCTGTCCTTTCCAGGCTTTGAATGCGATTATCCTTTAACAATGTGTGTCTGGGGCGTCTCCAGGCCTCATCTAGCTCACTCCCCTGTAAACTCACCTCCTACATCATAAATATAAAGCCAATCAAAAGAATTTCACCCTTAGTCAAAACAGCACCAGCAAATGTTCTTGCACTGGGACTGGAGCAGTGGCTCAGTGGTATCCACTCGCCTGGCAGGCACAGGGACCCGGGTTTGAATCCAGCACTGCATACACAACTGAATGTCAGAGAAGCAAAGGCTGATGGAAAAGTAAATAAAACTGATTCTTTATCTCTTAAAAAAATAAATAAAAAATAAAAAATAAACTTCTTGCCCTAAGCCTGACAAGAGCAGAACCACCCTCATCTCCCACAGTGCACCTGGCCGCTGGTCTCCAGAAAGGCCTCATTCCAGCCCGGGTAGACGCAGCCAGGCCCTGGGAGACATCCCAGTCAGTCACTCCTAGGGTGACTTCCAGGGAATTCTTGGTAATGCTAGCTGGGGATGGGTTGAATCAGCATTATTCCTAACAGGAAGTATGTTCTGCAGTTAAACATGGACACCATCCCGTGTTTATAATGGCTCTGCACCCCAACACAGGGTGGGTGCTTATGTGGTTATGCTCATTTCTGGTTATGTGTCCTCTCTGTCTCTGAGGCAGGGAGTGTGTTTGAGTAAAGAACCTGGCACATGATAGGGAATTGGTAAATGTTGGGAAAAGGATGAATGGAAGGGCAAAAAGGAGAAGGGGAGAAAGGGAGAGAGGCAGGAAGAAAGGAAGGGAAAGAGAAAAGTAAGGCAAGGCAAGGCATGTGGCAGGAGGAACAAAGGCATTGAGAGTAACAAGCCACAGAGAAAAAACCGAGGTGGTCACATGGAAGGATAGTTTATTTGGTCTTCATTTGTGCTTTGAATTAGTGTTTTAAATTTTTCCCTTTTTTTACAGCTTCAGAGAAGTTTTAACTCAAACATTTTCATGAGAAGTGTACTAATTTAATGAATTTTTATTTATGACATATTTTATGAAAAACACCTAAAATTGGGCAAAGGGAAGGGCTACAATTGGGTCCAATTAAGGATGAATACTATATTCTGAAAATGGGCCATCAGACTTTCTTTTTTTTATTTAATAATGGTTCTTTTATAGTTTCTAGTATCAAGATTATTGAAAAGTCAAATGAAGTTATGCTGACTAGTAGTTGGTTCAAAAAGTATTTTTCCAAACACTTCAACGATTATAATTTAAAATAACATTTGAAGAAAGCAAACCTTATATATGATTTTCAATATACAGCCTTACTTTAATTCAGTCTGATTCCATTACATTTTTTTAAAAAATTTTTTTTAAAGAGAGAGGGACAGTGAGAGAGACAGAGAAAGGGAGAAACAACTTTATTGAATTTTTCACATGGCCTTAGTTGCTCCAACACTCAGTTGTGTACGTGGTGCTGGGGTTTGAACCCGGGTCCTCGTGCTTGCCAGGCAAGCGCTGAAACCGCTGAGCCACAGCTCCAGCCCCTCCGATACATTTTTGTTATTTTTGCATTGGTCCTGAAAACTGAGTAAGAATTGTATTTCTGTGTATAGAACTGCCTGCATAAATCTAGTTCAACCTTCATAAAATGATCAAATTAAGTGTTTGAGCCTGCAAAACTAATAACTTTCAAACTTTCGAACTTAGAATGAAATGTAACTTTAATATGAATAGAAAGTCTGACCATGTACAAGAGAAGGTAAAGTTTTCAATTCTCATCAGAAACATCATAAAGAAAGCTAGATTTATCACACTTCTATTCCTATGTGCATTTGAAGTATGTACAATAAAACACCAACACAGCTTTCATGTGTTAATATGGGGAAGTGTAAGCAATAATGACTTTTAAAGTGTATGATAAAACAATCTCTATTAAGCCCAAGAGTAGGCAAAAAATGACCAGAAAACAGTTAATTGTACCTAAATTCTAAAAAAAAAAAATTCATTAGTTTAAAAATTAATGTCAAATTCACTGAAAAATTAAGTTGGATTTTTTCATTAAATCTGGAAATACTGCAACACTAAGTATTTACTGTTTTTAAAAGAGAAAACTGCCAAATCCATTTTAACATTCTTTCTTACATAGGAAAACTTTAAGTGTATTTGAAAAACTAACAAAACATTCCAACTTATGACCTAAAACTGGAGTAAGGGATATTGTCCCTCAACACATTTCCCCACAAAACCCAGAGAAAATTGACCATCAGAATATTAGCTGTCTACAGTAACAGGAAAAATGGATACAGTGTCCCAGACTGTCAACAGGGACATAAAGGCTCTGAATAGGTCACCATCCTCAATTCTGGATAAATCTCATATTTAAGGATTTTCTAATGCATAAAATGGTGGTGGTCTTTTCAGCTACCCATTCCAAGAAGTCAAATACAAACATGCAAGTAAATTCACAGGCACAGAGGATCCATGTTAAAAACAGTTAAGGTAGCTGTGACGCAACAATAATTCGGCCCTGACACACTCAAAATATTATCTTAATTATTCAACAAAATCCTGAAGCAAACTCTTGCTAGTCTTGTTACACTGCTAAACACTAAAATAGCATGTTTTTTTTCCCATGGTTTTAGCTTAGCACAAAGAATTTTTACACTATTAAGTATGAAAAAAATCATTTCCCCTTTTTAAATTTACACAGACGTTTAATTAGCTTTATTTACAGAGCAGGGATTTTTTCTTTTCAGTCTCCAATGGTGCCTAGATAACATCATTAGGCAAGAATGCCAGATTAAAAGAAATCTATGCAGAATCCTAAAAATAACAGATGTTGGTGCTCCTCAAGAAGAGGCAAGTTTGACTATCAGCAGCTTTCTCTCTAGGCCTCAGTTACTCAGAAGCAATTCTGTTGCAGTCTCTACATCCCATGATTTTGAAGACAAGGCCACTATTATTGCATTCCTATCTAAGCCCATAGCACATAGGTTTTCTATTTTTTTTTTTTTCGGTGTATTCTGGACTAGAAACTGGTGCTCCAGCATACACGTGCGCCCAAAGTCCAGCTGTTTGTCTGAACATTTCAGGATTTTGTTTGTACTGATTTGCTGCTACTGCATCTTGCGGATCATCTGGTTCTGCAGCTGCCAGTAATGCTTGCAGTGACAATAATACCGTGCGAAGAGTCATTGCTGCTGCCCATTGATCTTTCAGGATGTCCAAACAAATAGCCCCTGCGATGGAACTAATATTAGGATGCCATATTTTAGTGATAAACCGGACCTTAGGGGATTGAATGGATATGTTTCTTGTATTTTTACCTCTAGCTGATATCTTCCTCCTTCATATGGTGTGTCTGGAGGTCCTGCTATTTCCCCTCTTAATTCTGTAAAATTCTCATCTATTAGATCTACTTTAATTTGGTTTTTGCTCGTCTGCCTCCTCCGCCGCTGCTACTACCACCGCCACCGCTGCCACCTCCTCCTCCACCGCCTCCTCCCTCCGCGATTCAGACCGGAGCACACGATCGCTGCCACTGTCGCCTCTGCCGCCGCGCTCTGCTCAGTGAGACTTTCTACTTCTTACAAAAATGATCTCAATGTAATATTTTTAAAAAAGATATATTCTCATTGTATTCTGCATCCACAACTCCTAGGAGTCCATCGCCAAGCAGGCAATGGGGACAAGGTTGGGCCTGAGTGAAGAGACCTCACTCAAGGGGCAGAATGCAGAAGTGGGGAACGTGGTAGCCCAGGCACAGAGAAACTGAAGCTGCGTGTAGAGACCCGTTTACAGCCTGTTATCCTGACGCAGCAGGCAGTGCTGGAGTCCACATCCTGAGCTAAGGAACCAGAGGTGGGTCTGGGCCAGGAAGATGGGACTTACCGTGTGCCCCAAGAGGTCTTCCCAACCTTACTCCAGGAAAGGGGGGTGAAGGGGAACCAGGCATCACATGTTGGAAGGGTGCCTGCCAGGCCACCCAGCCTGTGCAGTAGTGGGCAAAGGACAATAGGAGTAGCTGGAGCAGCTGTATTTCATCAGTTCTAGGAGACAAGAGCAGTTGTCATGCCAGAGGGATAGGCTTGTCTGTATTTCAACAGCGACACCATGTGGCACTGACAGCAAAGACTAATGAAGAGTCAGTCTCTCCTCAGGACTTTAATAGCCAGGACTCCAGGACCTTGAACTAGGCAAACACCCCTGGAGGGCTTTGTGGTTATCACTGATGGGAGAAACCCAGGAAGCTAGACAGGTTGGAAGCTCAAAGTCAGTTTGTTAATACAAGAGAACATAATTTTGATCGGACCTCCAAGCTGGGAAGTGATTACACATTATGTGTCATTACATCAGCAGGGAGGTGGAGAGTTGTCACCACAGGAGGCATAGACATTGATTTCCTGGAACACCAGTATCAGGCTGTGAAAACCTCCTGGGTGGGAAGAGCATCCACCTCTTCCTGGATAAGATGGCTCAGGCTGCTCGCCCTTTCTCCTCCTGTATGCCTAATTCAGTCAGTGACCCTGCCATTCGCCCAGTTGCTCAACAGATTAGTCAAGGCTTTTCTGGTCTTAAGTATCAGGAACCAAACTAAACAAGCTTAAGCACAAAAATCAACTTATTGCTTCACCTAACTAGGGAAAACGTAGGATTAACTCACAGAATTGAAAGAAGTGAAGATTCAGGCTGAACCTGGGATGGTAAGCAGCTGGGACTCTAGAAAAACTGGTGTCAGGGGAGAAGTTTGTTCAATAGGCAACCTCACTTTAGGGAAGGGTTCTGAGTAAGGTATCTGTCCCTGGGCCAATCCCTGGTTCCTAAGAGATGACCTACTGAGATAGGCCAGTGTGGTCACACCCTCCCTAAGGCCACTGGGCAGGAGGTGTCAAGAATGATAGGAACACTTACTTGGTAGCCACAAATCCAAGGTTG
Organism: Aplodontia rufa; assembly: GCA_004027875.1. Lineage (NCBI taxonomy): Eukaryota > Metazoa > Chordata > Mammalia > Rodentia > Aplodontiidae > Aplodontia > Aplodontia rufa. Next base: position 91,520 of record PVKS010002827.1, read on the forward strand.
CTTTTGTCCACTATGCACATGCTGGTACCCCCCAATTTTTTTCTTTTTTAGTAAACTCTTAATTAAAATTTGACATACATACAGAAAAATATATGAATCCTCAGTGTGAGTCTAGGTGACTTTTCACTAGTTCCTGTGATTTGATGTTTGTCCCTCAAGATTCATGTGTTAGAAAGTTAATCCCCAAAGTCTATATAGGTTAATAATACTTTTTTTTTTAAAGAGAGAAGGACAGTGAGAGAGAGAAAGAGAGAATCAATTTTATTTAGTTTTTTCATGTGGCTTTCATTGCTCCTACACTTCATTGTATATGTGGTGCTGGGGTTTGAACTCAGGTCCACACACATACCAGGCAAGCGCCGTAACTGTTGAGCCATTGCTCCAGCCCCCAGTTACTAATACTTAAAAGGATGGAACCTTGGGAGATGCTTGGTTAACAAGAGTTTTGCCCTCATAAATTAATGGATTAATGGGGTAATGAGTTATCGCCAGAACGGGTCTGTTATGAAAACCAGTTTGGCTGGTTTGGGCCCCTCTTGTATGGGGCCCACTCACCCTGTGAGTCCTCACACTATCCCACCAGCATGAAGGCCTCCCTAGATGCAGCCCTACAACCTTGAATTTCCCAGCCCCCAGGCTGAAAGGAATAAATTTATTTCTTTATAAATTATTCAATATAAGGTATTCAGTTAGAGTAATAGGAGACAGATCAAGATTCTGTTGAACACACTTGTATAACCAGCACCCTGATCAGGAAATAAAACATTTCCAGCACCTGAAAACCCGCTGGTGCTTCCTATCAGGGCCCTCCTGGGCCTCAAGGTACACACCATGCTGAGTGCTAATATCACAATTGTTTTGATCAATTTGGGAACTTTATATAAGAGCAGTTATTCAGTATTATTCAGTCTTCTCCTCTGCCTTCTCCTTCTATTCATTACTGAGGATTGAACCCCATGGTCCTGTACCATTGAGCCATGTTCCCTAGCCCTTTTTTTTTTTTTTTTTTCAATAATGAGACAAGGACTCCCTAAATTGTGAACGCTGGCTTTCAACTTGTGATTCTCCTGCCTCAGCTTGCCAAGTCACTGGGATTACAGGCATATACCACTGCACTTACTCAGTATTATTCTTTTATATCTGGCCCCTACAGTTAGCTTTATGTTTATAAAATCCATTCATACTATTGTGTGTAGTGCAGTGTTCATTTACATAGCTAAGTACTCCATTACATAAATACACCAAAATTATTTATCCATTTTGCTGCTGACAGACATCCTATCCATGAAGAGAAAAATCCCAAGTGCCCTGGATTGTGAAAGTACTGTGAAAGGCTTCACCTAGGTGCTAATGTCTTTGAATTTTGCTCTAAATTCTGTCCTTCTTTGAATATGTCTGTAAATTGCTCATTGCTAATTAATGTGTTAAGTTGCAACATGAGTTTTAAAGCATATTTTGTGAACAGATTTACAAAGTGAGAGAGACAGTCTGACTTACGGCCCACTGTAGCCTCATGGGGCGAGTTAGGCAAACAGTCCTGGGGAGCAGTAGCTTGGCAGCACGCCCCCTTGTGGCAGACATCTGAACTGCAATTTAATTTATTGTTATTTGCAGACAGTTCTAACCCAGGAGATGTTTTTTTTTTTTTTAAGAGAGAGGGACAGTGAGAGAGAGGGGGGGGAGAGGGTCAACTTTATTTAGTTTTTCATGTGGCTTTCGTTGCTCAGACACTTTGTTGTGTGCGTGGTGCTGGGGTTTGAACCCGTGTATTAGTGCTTGCCAGGCAAGTGCTGTAACTGCTGAGCCACACTCCAGCCCCCAAGGAGGTAATTTCTACAGGAACCAGGGATCATTTGTGTACATGAAATTGCTCCATCTCCATGGAGATGTATCCAATCAAGATACAGACTCATTTCTGAAATAATTATATAAAATTTAAAATAACAACTACCATTTATCAGTACCTATTACGTACAAAATATTATGTCAAATTCTTCACCAGTAGTATCCTGTGTAATCCTTCCAGCATCTGTGGAAAGACTATTGTTGTATCCTTTTAAAGATGGGGAAGGAGGCTTTAAAAAGTCTGATGATCACGGAGCCAGGGTTTGAAATCCAGCCTCTTCCACAATCTTGTCTTCTGCCTTCTCAGGTTGGAAATCCTAGCTGTTCAATGCTTGCTCAAGTTCATTCTCACAGACCAGACCCCCTCCACAAGGAGGGCTGTAGTTAGTGAAGAGCGCGCACTTTTTCCTGAGGCTCTCTGCTGGGATGCAAACACTTGTAGCCTCGCTACCCCCATCCATTCTCACAGGTGACAAGTTGTTTTTATGACTTGTCCAAGCCAAGAACCTTGCCTGGGTCACATTTTATGGGTGGATAAGATAACACATCTGAAGGCCAAGAGCTACCTGGTGATTTCTCCATCTTCCTCCACCTGGCCAGCTCCAGGTCAACCAGTTCTCTGTCTCTGCTTCTCTACTCAATGCCAGGTGTTAGGTGGAATGGCCAAATTGTCCCAGTATGCCTGGGACCTTCTCCATTTTTGCATGGAAATTCCCCATCCTCATTACAACCTCAGGCCCAAGTAAGTTGATTTTCACCCTAAAAGTTAGCAGTTGGGCCCAATTCACCATGGACCCAGTTGTCCTAGATTCTACAAGAGGACAAGAAATTCTTTAGGCCTCCTGGCTTACGACACATTGACTAAAGGGCTATCAGGTTTGTCTTACACCTGTAAAAGTGGGCTTTGGTAGAGCAGGGGTGGCCTAGCATGTGAGTTCTGCAGGCAGGTGGCCTGGATTTGGATCTTGGCTCTACTCTTGCTGGCCTGTGGCCTAGAGCAAGTTATTTTACCACCTTCAACCTCAGAACCTAATTCTTAGGCATAGTACCTACTTCACTGGGCTGCTGTGAAAATTAAATGAGAAAATGCGAACACTCTGAAGAATTGAGCTCATGAATTGTGCCCAATAAATGGCAGCCATTGTCATTTCCCCTTGTTCCTTGTGTGCCAAGCTGCCAAATAGCCTCCCTGGAATTCATCCTAAGTCTTTTACTTATTTTTATTTTGAGATGTTTCTTAAGTACAAAGGAAGATAGATCACCCATTCACCTACATAATATGAAGAGTTAAAAAAAAAGATACTTATGTACTCAAATCCCTTCTTCCTCAGCTTAAAATAGAATATTGCCAGTGTTTTTTTTTTTTAAAGAAAGGGAGAGAAAGAGAGATTGATTTTTATTTAGTTTTTCATCTGGCCTTTGTTTCCCAAACACTTAGTTGTGTAAGTGTTGTAGTGTTGGGGTTTGAACCCGGGTCCTCACGTTTGCCAGGCGAGCGCCATAACCACTGAGTTACCACTCCAGTCCCACGCCAGTGCTTTTGAAGTTCCTATGTGTGTTTCTATAATCAGAATGTTCCCTATTAATGACTAATCTTAATTTTGTGTTCTTCATTTCTTCATTTTTAAAAATTTTATGTTTACTATAATGTATAAAACCCTAAATAATAAACGGTTAAGTTTTGGATATTTGAGTACTAATCCAGATGCAATGGTGTAGAGCTTTTTTCATTCAACTCCATTTTTTGGAGATTCATCCACATGAAGATGTGGAGCCATAACTCATTATTGCCCTTGCTGTATAGTTTCTGCTGTGTGGCTCTGTCGTAGTTTACTTATCCATTCCCTGGCTGATGGACCTTTGCATTGTTGATAGCTGTTTGCTGATGCAAACACTGCTGTCACAACTCGTGTCAGCCACATCTCCGCCCCACGTGAGCGCAAGTTACTATAGGGTATCAATTTAATACTAAAAGTCTTTCCTAATGGCCTAGTGGCAAATGCCTGCTCTTTAGTTTTGTTTTCCTTCCGCTTCAAAATTTTTTTCTGGGGCTGGAGCAGTGGCTCAGCAGTCATGGCGCGTGCCTGGGATGTTCGAGTACGTGGGTTCACACCCCAGCACCACATATACAATGAAGTGTTGGAGCAACGAAAGCCACATGAAAAATGAAATAAAACTGATTCTCTCTCTCTCTCTCTCTCTCCCCCATTGTCCCTCTCTTTTAAAAATTTTTTTTCTGAATATTTTTCACCTGAGTTTGGTTGAATCTACAGATATCAAACATGTGGATATGGATGACTAACTCTGTGTGTGTGTGTGTGGAGAGAGAGAAAGAGAGCAAGAGAGAGAGAGTGTGTGTGTGTGTGTGTGTGTGTTTAGGGAAGAAAGAGAGGTCTTAAGAAATTAGTTCATATATTTGGGGAAATTGGTGAGTACAAAATCTAATGGTGAGGTAGGCAGGCTGGGAACCTAGGGAAGAGTTACTTTCTGAGTCCAAGGCCATTTCCTGGCACAATCCCTATATGCATGGAGAAAGCCAGTCTTTGTTCTTCTATTAAAGCTGTCAACTTATTGGATGATGCCCACCTACATTATGAAAGGTAATCTGTTTCATTCAGAGTCCACCAACTTAAATGTTAATTTCATTAAACTTCTTTTTCAGAGAAACATCCAAAATGCTGCTTGACTAAATACCCAGGCACTGTGGACCAATCACATTGACATTGACCCTCACAAATACCCTACATGACGTTAAGTAAACGCCCTCATTTAAGAGCTTTTCATAAAAGTTCATGTTGAATTTTTTTCAAGTGATCATTTTCATGTTATTGTTCTCATTTGGTCTACATACACATTATTACAAATTTTTGTAAGATTTCTAATTTAAAGCAATTCTTACATTATTAAGTTCAACTTGATCGGGAAAGAAAAATATCTCTCCATTCATCCTTTGCTCCATGTTCCCACTGCCACCACCTGTGTTATGCAGAGGGTAGAGAGTCAGCCCCAGGACAGGTCACATGACAGCCTGTTGGGCTTTCCTGTCTCTGCCTGCTTTCTCTGGGCCTGACTGGTTGACTAAATAATCAGGGATCATGGAGGGGCTCACAGGCTGCAGGAAGAGCCTTGTGCAACTTACTTGGGAGTCTGTGAGCTAGGGCTGGATACCTGTTTGGTGTCAGAGTCCTCATCCAAATCAGGGTGGAGCTGACAGGACCTCCTGGCCCTCATGTAGTCTGGGCTCTGGGGTGGGACAACACACACGCACACTCACATGCCGAGTATGACCATGAATTTCAGCCCAGACCACCCTGGAGGCTGTACAGAACTCTCCTCAGCCCTCTCTATGGCTTTCTGAAGTCCCCCAACTAGAGAGAACCTTTTTCTGCTTGTGCGCCCTCTTACTCTGCAGAGCATAGGTGCCGGAAGTAGGCCAAACCCCAAAGCTGTGTACACAGTCTTCTTCCCAGGACTCTGAGCACCCCTGTGATGGAAAGCACCAAACTATATATGGTGAGAGGGAACAGTCCCATAAGCCAGCCCTCACTTCGTTCGCCAGCTGCAAGTTCAGGGGGCCCCAGGTCCACCTTCACTTTTACCAGCTGGTTACCAATTTGTAGTTCCCTATGACAACTCTGAGGTTTAATCATTTGCTAGGATGACTCACAGAACTCAGTCTTGGAGGGATCCAAACCCGGAGCTCCAGGACAGATCTATACTTATGATGAGAGTTTTATTCTGGCAAAAAGAAACAAAATAAGTCAGCTAAAGGAAGAGATGCCCAAAAGGGTTTCAAGCCAAATCTCTGAGCTTGCTCTCCTTGACCTGAATGGCAAAAACTCCCCTTGGTCAAATGTTTGACAGTTCATGGAACACAGTGCCAACCAAGGAAGTCCACTCAGTACTTGGTGCCCAGAGTTTTCACTGGGGCTCAGTCAGGTACTGCTCCAATGGTAGACCTTTAGTCTCTAGCTCCTCCTGGAGGTCAGACAAATATTTTCAGTGTCCAGTTCCTCCAGGCAGTCAAGGACCCAGGAAACAGACATTCCTGCTAAACAGGACATTTTAAGGCCTAAAGGTTATTTCCCAGTAGTCAAGCGCAAAGTTCAGACCTCTCTTTGAGTGAGGTTAAGTCTGCACTACTAATTTGGGTACCCTGCAAAGTCAGTGCCCAAAGATTTAGATTAGAGTAGTGCTTAGAAGTCTATGCACTGATTTTTAAAATGGGACTGGCTTTGCCATATTTGGATTTAAAGATCTTGAGAAAGTCCCTTAACCTGCTAATGCCCCCAGCCAAAGACTACCAGGAACATCCCTGGTTGTTGAAAGAAAATTTTTTCTGTTTGTATTTTTGCTTGTTGTTGGGTACTAGGGATTGAACCCAGGGGTGCTTTGCCACTGAGCTATGTCCCAGTCCTTTATTATTATTATATTTTTTAAAAAATAAAGAGGGACAGTGAGAGAGACAGAGAAAGAGAGAAACAACTTTATTTAGTTTTTCACATGGCCTTAGTTGCTCCAATACTTAGTTGTGTACGTGGTGCTGGGGTTTGAACCCAGGTCCTTGTGCTTGCTAGGCAAGCACCGAAACCACTGAGCCACCGCTCCAGCCCTATTATTATTAATTTTGACACCAGGTCTTGCTAAGTTGCTGAGGGTGACCTCAAACTTGCCATCATCCCCTCAGCATCCTGAATTGCTGGGATTATAAACATGTGCCACTGAGCTGGCTCAAATTGGTTTGTTGGAATTAAGGGACTTCACACCATGAGTCTGTAAAGTGGATAGTAAGAGGGTTGTGTGGAGGACTTATTGTAGGATGTAGGCTTGTGAGAAGTGATTTTAGGGAATGTTCAAATAAGCAAAAATTTGCTGGTTATGGTAGCACATGCCTATAATTTCAGCGACTCAGAAGGCTGAGGCAGGAGGATGAAAAGTTCAAAGCCAGCCTCAGCAACTTAGCAAGGCCCTAAGCAACTTAGTGAGACCCTGTCTCAAAATATAAAATAAAAAGGGCTAGGGAGGTGACTCAGTGGTTAAGTGCCCCTGAGTTCAATCCCTGGTACCCTACCCCCTCCAAAGAAGCAAAGGTTTACTCTGAATTGGTGCTATCAGGGAATGAGGGTGATTCTACAAATGGGTATCTTCATAATTTTTATCTAGGAGGTGGAAGAACAGGACATGGTTAAAAAGCCACGAATGATAAAGATTGCTGTAATCTCACACGAAACAGAAGAGGATAACATTGGCCATTTTTATGGTTTCTCAGTGATCTTGATTTTGTCCATGTTCAGCCATATTTATGGAGTAATCTTGCCTGTCTTGCTCTGTCACAGTTGCTTGGTGACCCTGTCAGACATTGATGCTCTGGGAAAGTACTTGTGTTCATCAGGAGGACACCATGGCTCAGCAGCCAGGGCTGGGTCAGCTCCTAGCAGACCAAGAAAAGGGATACTTCTCTTCCTTTTTCACTCTTTAATTTCATTATTTTAAAACATGGAGATGATAACAATGCCTAACATATCAGGCAGCTGGTAGAAAGAAGATAAATAAAATGTCTTTCATAAAATAAAATCACAAATGCCAGTAAATTCCATCAGTGTTGTTAAAAATGAGTTTGTGATAAGATAGGGAAAGCAAGCATCAAAATAAATACAGAAGAGGGATCCTGAGAGGAGACATTGGATGAGGGCAATTTCTGAGCCAAGGTCTGTCTGGAAGTTTCCCCTGTAACCCCTCCTGAGGCCAGGGCAGCCACAGTTGTGTATGAGTGAGTGTGTGTGTGTGTGTACCTTTATTTTTTTATTTATTTATTTTTTATTTTTATTCGATAAGCATGGTCTTACAACTAGGAGGGGTTCATCGTCAAACGATCAAGAACAAAAGTGCAATGACAGAACAAGCCAATATTGGCGCCAGACCATGGTTTCCCCCCTTTAGGTTCCCCATGGTTCCATGTTTCACTCTACTTAAGCCCCAAGTTAATTGGACTTCTCCTGGAAATCGGAGGTTCCCCTCAGATTAGATTCCCCCATACTACCTCCCTCTGGTCTCCTTGATGTCCTTCCTATTCCCTGCCCCCCTCTCTGCCCCCCTCCCTACATCCTCCAGAAACCTAGGCAAGGTTCCCCATGATTGTGTAAAAATTCATACATGTTGAGGTAATTGTTAGGTTAGCCATCTATTATATTGTTTCCACTTGTATTCTAGCTTCCACAAATGAGAGAAAACGTTTGGCCCTCAAGTCTCTGAGTTTGGGATACTTCACTTGGCAAAATTTTTTCCATCTCCATCCATTTGGCTGCAAATGCTGTATTGTTTTCTCTAATAGTCAAGTAGTATTCCATTGTATATATGTACCAAAATTTTTGGATCCACTCATCAAGTGAGGAGCATCTGGGTTGGTTCCATAATTTAGCTATAGTAAATTGAGCTGCTATAAACATTGATGAAGCTGTATCTCAATAGTAAGTTGATTCTAGCTCTTTTGGGAATATACCCAAGAGTGGGATTGCTGGGTCAAAAGGCAGTTCCTGCCCTAATTTTTTGAGGAATCTCCACTCTGCTTTCCAGAGTGACTGTTCCACTTTGTAGTCTCACCATCAATGTAACAGTGTTCTTTTCCCACAGCCCCTCCAGGATCTGTCATTGTTTATATTCTTCATTTTTGCCACTCTGACTGGAGTGAGGTGGAATCACAGTGAAGTTTTGATTTGCATTTCTCTTATTGCTAGTGATGTAGAGCATTTTCTTACATGTTTATGGACTCTTTGGGCTTCCTCTGTTGAGAAGCTTCTTTTTAGTTCCATAGCCATTTATTAATTGGGTTATTTGTGATTTTGGTATTTAGTTTTTTGAGTTCTTTGTATATTCTGGATATTAGCCTTCTGTCCAAGGTGTGTACCTTTAAATGGGGAAGGTAAGAAATGTGCTGGCAATACATATTGTATCCCATGATCAAGTGAGATTTGTCCCAGGAATTCAAGGTGGTTTAACATCCAAAAATCAAAATGAAAAATACAGTAATAGAATACAGGACAAAACCCACATGATTTTCTCAATAGACAAACACACAAATCCTTTGACAAGATTCAATAGCTTTCCACGATTAAAAAAAAACTCACAACAAATGAGGAACGGAAAGTCCTCAATCTGATCAAGAACATGTAAGGAAGACCCACAGCTGGGGTTGAAAGGCATAGTGCCTTCATCCCATACCAGCAACCAAACAAGGATGTCAGCTCCCACCACGTCCATTCAACACTGCTGGAGGTTCCAGTCAGGGCAACTGGGGAAGAAAAAATAAATAAAAAGCATTCAGATCAGAAAAGAAGTGAAACCATCTCTATTTGCAGATGACCTGTTCTGGTTATAGAAAGTTACAAGGAATGCACAAAAAGTATTAGAGCTAATGAGCAAGTTTAGCAAGATTTCAGAATATAAGATCAAGATACAAACATAAAGTGTGCTTTTATAAAAGAGCAATGAATAATCTGAAAACGCAATGAAGAAAACAGTTTCATTTACAATCTCATCAAAAAGAATAAAATACTTCAGAACAAACTTAAACAAGTGCGAGACTTTATACCAAATGGGGTGGGGGAAGAAAGGAAGGTGTGCTTCCTGGTTCCTAAAGCTGCTCCAAATCCATCCTACACGGGCATGAAAGTAACTACTTGGGAAGCTTGTCGGGTTTGACCAACCACTCTACATGCTGGCCTGGTGGAGTTTCTCTCCACCTCCTCTTGAGCTACCTACAAACATAAGGCAGAACGGTGGGTGGGGTGCAGCCCGCCCTGAGCAGTCAGGCCAGTTGCAAGGTAGCCCAGGCCTGGGAGAGCTGGAAACCTCAGCCGGGGAGCTGTAGCTGTGCCCAGCTGCGGACTGGGTTAATCTCCCAGCCCCGCAGGGTCAGAGTATGGCCCTCGCCTCATATCTGTTCCCCCGAAGGCTTGGCCTCGGGTGCCCTCCGCTTCAGAGAGGTCCTCAAGGCCTGCAGGATGGTAGCCTGGTTGTTCCGCACATTGTAGTCACTGAGCTGCAGCAGACGATCGAAGTCTTCCTCCTTGTAGGTCATGTTGTACAGGGCGTAGGGCGAGGTCGCTGTGGTGAGATCCACTTGGCCAGCCTGGAGCTCTGCAGGGCTGCGCTGGACACCTGCACAGGGAGTGGGGAGGGGGCGTCAGGAGCAGGACCAGAGGCCTCCACAGCTGGCAGGACTAAGTCCCCAATTGGCCCAGGGGAGGGCTTCTCCCCACAGAAGGTGTCCTTGCTTCTCTCCCAGCAATCTGTGCCCTGTGCTCAGTAATGTAAATGTGAGCGATAGAAAGCTATTTTGAGGTATGAAAAGTTTTCTGCTCCCCAATTCCCTGTAGCATGACACTGCTTCCATTCTTCAGAAAGCTCCACAGAATCCCTCTACATTGCTTCTGGGTAAGGAAGAAACAGCCAGAACGAGAAAATCAACTGAATTAACAAGTGGTGGAAACAAAGAAGGCTTTGGCTTCGTAAGAACCAGTCTTTGTTGAGAGAAAAACTTTCTCTAAAATTCCAAGATGTGGGCTGAGCATGTTAAGAATGAAGCAAGGTGGGGGCAGGGGCTGGAGCGGTGGCTCAGTGGTTGGAGCGCTTGCCTGGCATGTGCGAGGATCTGGGTTCAAACCCCAGCACCACATACACAACTAAATGTTGGAGAAGCAAAGGCCAGATGGAAAAATGAATAAAATTGATTCTTTCTCTCCCTCTCTCCTCTCTTTTTTTTTTTTTTTTAAATAAAGCTGGAAGATTTGAAATTATGGTTGGAACTAAAAAAAAAATGGATATAAATCACTAAGGCAGAAATTACTTTTTCCTGCCCAGAGGAAATACACAAGTTGGTGGGAGGAGAGAATAAGAAGGAATGTGATGAGGGTTTAGATTTGGGGGCCCTTGGGGTGAGGCCCAGCTTCCTGATAAAGGGCCCCAGGCTGGACTGTCCAGGATAATAAAGAGACCAAGTGACCTGTACCTTCCCATCATTGCCACCCAGAGCAGGTGAGCAGAGGAGTGCAGGGGTATCTAGGGGTGCTGGGCGAAGGCAGAGACTAAAGGATCCTGGGGTCATGACCATGAAGACACCTACACAGTGGCATGAGGATGCTGCAGGGATGTGGGCATCAGCCACCAAGGCCAGGGATGCCTGTCCAAGGCCTTGAGCCTTTTCAGGGCAGACTCTATTCCTTTGCTGGCTGGGGAGGGTCTGGGGCAGGGACTCCACAGGCTAGGCTGCCTCATGGTAGGGGATTGGTGGCCTCACCAGGGGCTGAGTGATCCTTGAAGGAGGCATTGATCAGCGGGAAGTGCAGCAAGACAGGGGCCTCAGGGCAGGTGGGGTCTGAGAAGAGGTGACACTCCTTGGGCTGGCGTTGGTCCTCAGGGCTGAGTTCCACGCAGGGGAAGGGCAGCCCCCGGGCCCTGCAGTACAACTCAGTCTGCTGCAGTGCCTGGAGGGGCAGAGGGCAGCTCAGAGAACCCATCAACCAACATCAGCACTCTAGGAGATGGGAGGCTGTTCCAGCACCAACTTCCTCCCTCCACACCAAGACATCAAGTGAGTTCTGTCCTGCTCATGGCCCAGATAAGGTGCACGTGCTTCTGAGGCAGTCTGAGGATTCCAGGTAGGGTGTCGATCTAGCACCTTCCACCTCCACTTGGATTGAGACTGCTAGATTATTCAAGTCCCAGAATCTAGAAGACTTCTGTAGGTGACCTAGATGTGCATCCTAGCATTACCAAGTCCCATGGAGTGCCCAGAGGAGGTGGGGTTGGATGTGCAGATGCCCAGTCTTCTCCTAGCTGTGTCCATCCGTGATGAGGTTTGACCCATGCAGGTGTCCTGAGTCCAGGACCCCATCACCACCACTGCCTTTCCCCACTGAGGACCCTGGAAGGACCTGTGGGTTACGGTTTACTACCTCTCCCTCCCTTGTGGAGGCAGGAAGTGTGGGTCAGTGGCTCAGTGGCCTTGCTGCTTGCCCCTGGATCTTGGCCCATTGGACAGAGGGTCTGGGGTTCCCTGTGGGCAACCAGAGGCACCTCGAAGGGTGAAGTTAGGGAGTAGCTGAAGGAGAGTATGAGGTCCAGCCTGCGACCCGCCCGGAACATGGAAGGACAGCTGGTGTTGATGAAGTAGCCAGCATCCACCAGGCAGAGCTGGGGCTCCTGGGGGGTCAGTCGACTGGGGGTGGAGTCTAGCTGGCAGTCTGGTGGGAGAGGCAGTGACAGTCAGAAGCAGCTGCTGTTGCAGTAGCCCACCCATCATGTTTACCTCCACATCCCTTTCTTACCTCTGGTGTCACTCCCTGAATGCACATGCCACCCCAGCCCTTCCCCAAAACCTCCCAATGGGATCTCTTCCAGACTACTGGCCAGAAATGGATGCTCTGGCCCCCTGCCAGTCCACAGCCATGGCCCATCTTCACCCAGGAGACTAAATCTGCTATGGGACACATGGTCATGGCCTTTACCTGCCCAGGTGGAGAAGTCTTTCTGGTCACAGTAGTGCCGGTGCAGCTGGAGGCCATGGAGGAAGTTGGCGCCATGCTGGTGGAGTGGCCTGTCAGTCAGGAAGCCCTTAAATGCCTGGGCTAGTGCTGTTCCAGGCTTCAGCCAGGAGGACCCCATCCATGAGGAGGACCCTGAGGAGGTTGCTGAGGAGGTGGCCGACGAGGCTGTGGGTACCTTCTCTGTAGCCAGGGAAACAGCTGTTACTCCAGCTAGGGGCCTCGAGATGTCCAGTCTTCTTCCCCTCAGACACCCCACCCTCAACCAGCATCTAAAGGGAAGCAGCCTCGTCCCAGGCTCCCTTCTCATACCTATGTTCTGGATCTTGTCCTTAATGTGCTGTTTCCAGTCCTCCCCAGAGCAGGTGAGGTCATACCAGGTGTCCAGCAAGTTCAGGGAAAAAATGTTGCTCCAGATACCTGAAGATCAAACCCACAGAGAGGTCAGCTCTCAGGCCCTAGAGCCCTGTGTTCTCCACCTGGAAGTCAGTGGTCCCCACCCACGGGTGCTGATGGAAAATGAGAGCTGGAAGAAGGCTGTCCTTCCAATGGCCCTTCCCCATCACCCAACCCCAGCCCCTGACCTGGGGCTCTGTCCAGACCTGAGCTGCAGGAGTCATGTCTAAGAAGAGGCCCAGCAGAGCGACCACTCCTCACCTTCCAGAAAGCAGATCTTGGATTCAGGGAGCCTTCTTATCAGTTGTCCCATGAAGAACTTGGAGCCGAAGAGCTCAGGAGAGACAAAGCCTCCATACTTCAGGAACCCGATCTCATAGGGGGAGAACTCAACCCACTCTAATGTGGTGGGAAGGAGAGGTGGGAATGTGAGAGGTGGTGAAGGCCAGGCTCTGTTAAAGGTCAGAGATACTGCCCCTTGGCAGGCCTCAGGGTTCCTCCTACCTGGCACCAACTCAGCAAATGTGAGGAATGCAGACTCCCACCCCCACCTCCATCCACATGCTCAAGTATTGCCATCCCCAAGCACAGGGAGCATCCCAGGCTGGCTCCTTGGCCCACCAACACTACCACCCTTCCAGAAGATTAGGCAGTCTGTGCAGGAATTTCCAGACTGAATTCTCTGAGTACTCCAGGGTACAGAGGCTTTGGGAAGTGTGTATGTTGATGGACGGGGTGAAAAGGACTGTACCTTTAAAGTCAAGGGTATCCAGATTGTTCTCTTTGACATTGAGGCTCAAGTAGAGGGGCAGAGGATTCTGACCCTGCTCCAGTGCAGCTCTCTGCCCTGATAGCTTCTGATCCACCACCTGGGGTTGGAGGACATGAGGGCCCAGGTGAGGGCGGGGGCACCTTGGAAGCAGCAACTCCACCAGGACAGGGGTAAGGCAGGCACACAGGCCGGGGGTGAGGAGGGGCTGTTTCATTGGGATTTGGTGGGTGATATGGTGGGTGGTGATATGCCAGTTCCCACTCCTGCCTCCATGCTCCCCAGGCCTATATGCAGGATTGCATAGTGCCTATCTCTAGGGAGGGCCTTTCCCAAAGACTGCAGTGTCAAAGGTTCTTCTCCCCACATCCTGTGCCTCCTGGTCTTCATGGGTTTATGGGTGGAGTGGAAGTAGATACTGACACAAAGGCATGCACATACACATATGCACATGCCTGAGTACCCACACATGCACACACTGCTTTCCAGAAAGCATGCCACAATCCCCTTTTAGTACACACTAAGCTATGCCAGGGGATGGGCTGCCCATTTTAGTGTTCAAGTTCAACCCTTCCCAAATACTTTCCTGGAATTCCTGCCTCCCCCTCATCTTCCTCCTTTTTTCCTGTTTTGTTCACACAGTATGAGGTTATACCCTGTGGTATATTCCCGCCATCTGTTCCTAATTCTCTCTTCAATAAAATGCCAAGCTCTTTCATTGATGGCAAGGACTATGGCTTGCCTTTTGGGGAGCCCCCACTGGGCCTCCCTGAGTTCTAGGGTCACACAAAATTCACGTTCTATTCAGAGATGTGCAAAGGGCTCCTCTCAGGCTCCCTCAAGGTGAAAGATGAATGGTGCCAGCTACCCAGAGCCCTGCATTGGCAAAGATGCTGCTGCCACAGCGGAGGCTGAGGCTGTTGGCCTTGGGCTGTTTGGGACAGGGGGGTACATGTACTGCGAATGTGTTGTCCCCATCTTAGGCTCTCTGAATCAAAATGTGTTGAGTCCTAGAGAGCTCCCAACCTGCCAGATCAGCCCTTATCACCAGATTTACTTACAGAGCAGGTTAAATATATAGATTTCTAGGCTTCCTCTGGGAATCAGCCTATCAGAAGTCACTTTGGAATCTCTCTTTAAAAAAAAAAAAAACTGCCCAAGTGATTCTGATGACCAGTGAGGTGTGAGTCCCAGGGGTCGAGCCCAGCCCACCCAATAAGTCTCCCTGCCATAACCTGACACATGCAGTGTCTTTCCTTCTCCCTGGCAGTCCTTCTGTCACTTGGCCACTCAGCAAGACCACTCATCTGTGCTCATGCAGCTTTACCCTCAAGTTCTTCAGTGGTACCCAATATAACTTCAGTTACAGAGGGACCCACAGGACAATCCCCAAATAGGACTAGAGCCTCTGCCATAGGTGATGTTGTTATCTCAACAAGTCAACAATGCAGGTGTGGATGTGTGCACGTGATTGGGAAGGAGTTGGTTGACTAACATCAGCAATTGCCCTTCTCAAAGTTTTGATGTTGTTATTGGTGTTTATTCTGGTGCTGGGAATTGAACTCAGGGCCTTGGCAAGTGCTCCACCACTGGGCTATACCCTGAGCCCTTTTTAAAACTTTATTTTGAGACAGAGTCTCCATAAATGGTGCTGGGAAAACTGGATAGCCATATGCAGAAAAATGTAATTGGATCTGTACCTCTCACCCTGCACAAAACTCAAACTGAAATGGATCAAAGACTTAGGAATTAAACCAGAAACTTTACGACCATTAGAAGAAAGCACAGGATCAACATTCCATCATGGAGTAGCTGGCACTGACTTCCTTAACAAGACCCCCCATAGCTCAAGAAATAAAACCAAGAATCAGTAAGTGGGATGCCATTAAACTAAAAAGCTGCTCACAGCTAAGGAATCAATCAAGAATGTGAAGAGAGAGCCTACAGAACGGGACAAAATCATGGCCAACTACTCCTCTGAGAGGGGACTAATATCCAGAATATACAAAGAACTAAAAAATCTTAGTACCAAAACCATTAATAACCCAATCAATCTATCAATGGGCAAATAATTAAACAGAAACAACAGAAGAAATACAAAAGGTCAATAAATATATGAAAAAATGTTTGACATCTCTAGCAATCAGGGAAATGCAAATCAAACTACCTGAAGGGGACTGGAGTGGTGGTTCAGCGGTTGGAGCACTTGCCTGTCATGCACGAGGACCCCGGGTTAAACCCCAGCACCACATACACAACTAAGTGTCAGAGGAACAAAGGCCAGATGAAAAAATAAATAAAACTGATCCCCTTCTCTCTCACTCACTCTATCCCGTCTCTCTCTCAAACAAACAAAAAAACTACATTAAGATTTTGCCTCACTCCAGTTAGAGTGGCAAAGATCAAGAATACAAACAACAAATGTTGGAGACGCTGTGGGGAGAAAGAACACTGTACATTGTTGGTGGGACTGCAGACAAGTACAACCACTCTGGAAAGCAGTATGGAGACTCCTCAAAAAATTAGGGATGGAACCACTGTATGACACAGCCATCCCACTGCTGGGTATTTTCCCAGAAGATATAAAATTGGCATACTATAGCAACACAGCTACATCAATGTTTATAGCAGCACAATTCACAATAGCTAAATTATGGAATCAAACCAGATGCCCATCATTGTATGATTGGATCAAAAAACTGTGGTGTGTACACACACACACAAAATGGAGTTCTACTCAGCTATTAAAATGAAATCATGGCCTTTGCTGGTCAATGAAGGAAATGGAGAAAATTATGCTAAGTGAAATTAGCCAAAGTAGGAGACTCAAAGATCAAATGTTTTTCTCTCATACGTGGAAGCCAGAGTAAAATAAAGGAAAGGGTGAGAAAAGGACAAGATTATACAAGGATCCATCAAACACAAATTAACAGACAAATTAAAGGAAGCTTAGTTGAGTAAAGGAAAGAGATGGGAGAGGGGAAGAAGGAAGAGAGAAAATGGGAAGACAAAAGGGGGAATAGAAATACCGTGTAGTATACTTGACACCTCTGAGATACTAAACAGCTCCCATTCAAACACTTAAAACTGGAAAAGTTAAAAAAAAAAAAAAAAAGAGATCAGTGGAGGAAAGAGACAGACCAGGGAGAGGGAGAAAGAGAGAGAGGGGAGTGCTGGGGAGGGAATTAGGCCAAAATATATTGTCATAATGTGTGCGTGTATGAATGTGTAACAACAATAACAACAATTCCCTTCATTATGTACAACTATAATGCACCAAGTCAATAAAAAAAATCCTAAGGGGCTGGAGTGGTGGCTCAGCCGTTTGGTGCTTGCCTGGCATGTGTGAGTACACGGGTTCTAACCCCAGCACCCACGTACACAACAAAGTGTCAGAGCAATGGAAGTCACAAGAAAAAATAAATTTTAAAAAAATTGATTCTCAGGGCTGGAGCGGTGGCTCGGCAGTTATGGTGCTTGCCTGGCATGCGCAAGTATACAAGTTCAAACCCCAGCACCAGGTACACAATGAAGTGTCTGAGGAATGAAAGTCACATGAAAAACTAAATAAAAATTGCTTCTCTCTCTCTCTCTCTGTCCCCTCTTTCAAAAAAAAATTTTTGATTCTCTCCCTCTCTCTCATTGTCTCTCTCTCTTTAAAAACAAAACAAAACAGAAAACACATACTTGGTCAGCAATGCCACAGGTATTTTTATTCTGATGAGCAATAAAAAATGAATTAAGTTTGTCTTTTTGAAACTTACTATAAACCTTATACATAAAACCATGCATTAAGTCATTACTAGAGGATCAAGTGGTAATTAAGTAGAAATCCCCTTTATAGCCCGGATCAGACTGAATTTCCTAGCACCTTGTAAACGGAGCTGTTAAAACAAGTGTCTTCCCACTATGGTAACTAGTTGTTGCCTGCAGGCAGAAAAGTCAGTCAGTAAAATAGCACCTTCAAAACTGAACATGAGCAGGCACAGTGGTGCATGCCTGTAATCCCAGCTATTTGGGAAGCTGAGGCAGGAGCAGAATCCCATCCCAAAATAATAAACAAACAAATAAAAAGGATTGGGAATGTAGCTCAGTGGTAGAATGCTTGCCTGGCATGCATGAAGCCTTGGGCTCAATCCCCAGCACATGAAACAAAGCAAAAACCTGAATATGGAGCTGCAGCAGTGGCTCAACAATTGGCGTGCTTTTCTGGCACATGCAAAGATCCTGTTTCAAACCCCAGCACCACATACACAACAAAGTGTCAGAAAAACAAAGGCCAGATGAAAAAATAAATAAAATTGATTCTGTCTTTCTCTCTTTCCTACTCTCTCCCTCCATCTTTTAAAAACAAACAAAAACAAAAAACCTGAATATGAAATTTAAACAGAAGATCCAAAGAATACACAGGACATTAATAAAATAATAATATTTCAAGTCATAATTTTGATGTTATAAATTTAGTGTCATTTCAATCAAAATCCCAGCAATATTTATTGTGAAACTTGATTAGCTAATTCTTTTATGTGGTAAGAAGAGCAAAGGGCCAAGGGTAGCCAAGATAATTCTAAAGAAGCAAGAAGACAGGGGTACACTTGACCTAGCAAATACCAAGATCTATTACAAAACTGCAATAATGAGTCAGTATACTGTTGGCATAGGAACAGAGAATCAGTCCTGGGAGAAGGGAACAGAGAGCTCTGGGAGCTGCCTATAAATACAAGAACCACATAAAGCAGAAGTAGCAAAGCCAATAAGGGAGAAAACAATCATCCGTGAGACTGGGGATGTTTGCTACCCGTCTGAGAAAAGAAATGGGTGCTTATCCCCATGATACTTAAATTCTGGGTGGGCTGAAGTCCTATTTGTAAGAAACAAATCCTCCAAACTTATATAATGCCAGGTTTGGTGGCACATCCAGCAACTTGGGATGCTGAGGCAGGAGGATCATCAGTTTGAGGTCTGCCTGGGCAATTTAGTGAGTCCCTCAGTAACTTAGGGACACCCTGTCTCAAAATAAAATAAAAAAGGCTAGAGATGCAACTCAGTGGTAAAGTGCCCTTGGATTAACTCCCTAGTGCCTCCCCCAAATTTATGCAAGAATATCAATATTTAGAATATAAAAATAATTCTTAAAAATGATATTAAAAAAGACAGATAATAGGGATTTCTGGAGGCAATTCATGGAAGAGGAACACACATGATAAAGATACTTGAAAATATGATCTCACTAAAACTCAAAGAAATGCAAAACTGCAATGAAGTTTGCTTTCACACCCAGGGATGAAAAAAAAAGATCTAAGTCTGCAGAAGAGGTAGAGAAAAAGGAACTTGTGTATACTGATAGTGGGACTGTGAATTATCACCACTCCTTTGGAGAACAATTTAGCTAAGTTAGGAGAATTACAGGTGCTCAGACTCAATGGCTCAACAGTTCAACTGCCGGATGTGTATCTTAGAAGCTTGGAGAATCTCTAATACATCTGTACAAGGATTTTTTTTTTTTTGAGAGAGAGAGAGAAAGAGAAAGAGAATCAACTTTATTTTTTCATCTGACTTTTGTTTGTCCGACACCCAGTTGTACATGTGGTGCTGGGGTTTGAACCTGGTCCTCACACATGTCAGGCAAGCTCTACTGCTGAGCTGCCACTCCAGCCCCTGGTCAAGGATTTTTACACACAGTTGTTCATAATATCATGTTTTTCTTAAGGGTAAATATATTAAAATTACACATAATGCAATTATATACAATGAAGTTATATAAAATATGTGTAATTATATGTGGCATATAGTAGACTAAAGTGTATAGACATAGATACACATGTGATGATATGATGGTGTGGGAGGGAAATGGGACAGGGAAGGGGCCATGGTGGTGGCTTCAACTCTGCTTGTAATATTTCATTTCTTAGGTTGGTTGTTGTGATCATGCATATTCATTACATCATTTTTTTATACTTGACTCATTTTCTTAGATGTGAAGACTTAACAATAAATATTGATATTTGCATAATAAATATTTTTTAAAACAATAAAAGTAAGAATGGTTTCTAAGCAGCATTGTGCTTGCCACTGAGAAGAAAATTTAAAGAAAAAAATTGAAGGACTTCCATTTCCTTTTTTCTGCTGCTAATATCCCTTTTCTTTTGTGTTGCTGGTGATTGATTCCAAGGGCCTTATGGACACTAAGCACAGGACCCACTCTGAACCACACCCCTGGCAGCTGACTTTTTATTTTGCATGTTAAATGAGACTTTTTGTCTTTCAGGTGTTTTGAATGCTTTTGAAACTTTGTTCAGATAATTATATGCGATAAAACAGACTATGAAGGAATAATTAAATTTTAATAATGGTATCAGTTAGTGTAAGATCCAGCAGTTTACTTATTCAACTCTCCTGGAATAAACATTGTGGTAAAAAATGTGTATGCTCAATTTTGTCTTGATGTTATTAGGAAAATAGTAAAGACATAGCAACTAACACTTCAGTGCTGAGTCTATGCCAAGGCACCACCAAGAGCTCACAACACATTTTCATCTCCATTGCACAGATGAGGCAAAGCAATTTGCCTAAAGATACACAGCAAGTAAAATACACTAAGATTAGAACCCAGGAAATGTACTGTAAAGTCTGTGCTTTTAACACTACCTGAACATGAGGAAAATCAATAACATTTCATAGAGCAGTATAAATAAATAAAAGTCATTTTTGAAATCTTACTGCCTCACACAACGCAAAAGCTTTGTTTGCTTAATTGACTGTTAATGATGCCCAGATCTTGGGAAATCCGTAAGTTTCTGCTATGTGGCAATTAATTGAAAAAATAGCGTAACCCAGGAAGGTGGCATCCCAAAGTTGGACAAACACATGGCGTTTCCCACATTCTTTAAGGAAAAGCTGACACCCACTCTGCCCCACCTGCACCAGTGCTGTACCTGACCATGCAACATGGATTCCAGCACCAGGCCCCACAGGTCCACAAAAGTCGTGGGGTGGCCCTGCTCAGCCCGCAGCTCCAGCTCCCTGCGATAGCTCGCCAGGCGCTCCGGGGAGAAGGCCCTCAGCTTGCTCTTGGTCAGATGCTCCCGGGCATGGCTGATGGGTCCCTTGAGGTCCTTCTGTGACCACTCAGGGTCCCCGTACAGGTGGGCCATTGTCCTGGGAGAACAAGGGGACAGACAGGACAATGCTGAGACACAGAATGGGGTGCTGCAGATCCTCCTTCCCACCCTCTATCTACTCCCAGAAGGC
>PVKS010002828.1:0-112327 GCA_004027875.1 Aplodontia rufa
TTTTTTTTTTTAGATTTATTTCTAGGTATTTGACAAATTTGATGTTATTATAAATGCCACCATTTAATTTTTGTTAATCATCATTTTTTGTTGCTACTATATATAAATACAATTGGTTTTGTATCTTTAATTTTCATCTAGTGATCTTGATAAATTTACTTATTAATCTAGTCACTAATCCATATAGTTTTCAGGATTTTCCATAGATATAATTATCTCACCTATAAATAATTATAGTTTTATTTCTTCATTCCTAACATATACCTTCCTTCTCTTCCTTTCCTCTTCCTTCCCCTCTTTCTTCTTTTTTTTGGTACCTTGTGCTGGGTAGGACCATCAGTACAGGGAAAAACAAAAAGTGACAGAAGACATCTTTGTTTTATACTTCACCTCAAGGAAAATGTTTTCAATATTTCACCATTAATTTGATGTATGCTATTAGGTGTTTATAATATTTTTATCAGATGAAAGAACTTTTCTTTGGTCTGAACTTACCAACTTTTAAATCATGAGTATTGAATTCCATCAAATTATTTTCTGCATTTATTGAGATCATTCTCTCCTTTATTCTGTTAATGTTGTGAGTTATATTGATAGGTATGCAAATGTTAAAAACCCCTTACATTCCTGAAATAAACCCAACTTATTCCTGGAATAAATTCATTTTTATTATGATATATTTTCCTTTTTATGTATTTCAGGACTTGATTTGAAAATATTTTATTTAGGGTTTTTGCATCAATGTATTTTGTAGTGTAGTTAAGTTTCTGTATCACAGTTATGCTGGTTTTGTAAGATGAGTCAGGAATTCCCCACTCCCAACACTCACACTTTTTATTTTCTCTCTCCCCATTCTCTGGAAGAGATCTTTAAATCAAAATATAACTTTCGAGTCCTGCCCTCTTGCCTTTCTTTCTACTCACCCTATCTTATTCTTCTCTCAGTTGCTCAAACACAAAATCTTGGAGTCTTTTCATCAATCCTATCTGTTTTATCTTAAAAATATATGCTGAAGATAATCCTGAATTCAGTTCACCCTTTCCACTGCCACCATTAGTTTCAAGCCACCATTACTAGAGTGCCTGCAAAAGCCATAAAACTGGTCTGATCTCTCCTCTCCCTTCTCCCCATAATCTCTTCTACACATACACATGTTTTAGGATTCTAAATATGTTCACTGTAAAGAAAATAAAAGAACATGTGTAACAGTTCATCATCTCTGCCTCAAAAGCTCAAATGATTTCCTATTACACTTAGAATAAAATCCAAACTTCATACTGTGTGATATTAGTCAGCTCTGGTTTCCTTAAGAGCACAAAGGTCTGTTTCTCTCTTTCCCAAAGTCTCCTAAGAGTCTGTGTGACTAATAAGGGTAACTGTGCTTCATGCTGAGACTCAGAGATCCAGCTGACTTGACCATCAGACTCTGTCATCTCAAGAAAGAAACAGCCTGAAGTCCTTGTGTTGGCTTTTCTCTACTTTGGCCCAGAAATGGCAGAGTCACTTCTGCCCCCTTGACTAGACCTAGTCACATGGAACCACTTAATGATCAGCTTTGAGCTTTGTGGATTAAAGGAGTTGGCAATGTGATAAGTCAGTGGACAGCTTGAAGAGCTCTACTTCCCTAGCCACATGTGAGCGCAAGGCTCTACCTGCCTCATTCTTTTTTTTTTCTTCATTTTTTTTAAAGCAAGAGAGAGAGAGGGAGAGAGAGAGAGAGAGATAGAGAGAGAGAGAAAATCAATTTTATTCAGTTTTTCATGTGGCTTTTGTTGCTCCAACACTTAGTTGTGTACATGGTGCTGGGGTTCGAACCTGGGTCCTTGTGCATGCCCGGCAAGCGCCGTAACCACTGAACCACCACTCCAGCCCCTCATCCTGCTAATTCTCACTCATCACGGTCCAGCTAACTGGTCTTTTGCTGTTCCTCAGGAATAACCATCACCTTTATATCCTAGGGCAATTGTAGCTCTTCTTTTGTTTAGAGTGCTTTTTGTTCAGGCCTTCTCTTGCCAGCTGGTTCTCATCCACTTCTTAGCTCAAATGTCCCCACTCCATAAGATGTCCATCTCACCTCACCATCATACTCTGTCCTGCTTAGACTTCAAAGCCCTATTCTCTCTTTTCCCTTCCTTCAAGATTCCAGTTATGCGCTTGGTAGAACTCAGGTGTCTCTCATGATATTTGCTCATTTTTTTCTAAAATCATATCATGTGTTTATTCTGTTTCTTCCATGCACATGTCACAGTAGAAGGCTCCTGTCCATCTTGAGAGATTCAACGGCTCTCTTGTACCCTTGAGGGCTGTCGTGGAGAGTAAAAGGAGCATAATAAATAAGGAAGCACACCGTTCTCTGTAAACTGAGCCTCAACCTGGTAGTGGTGCCTTTTCCCCAGCACCCCAAAGCAGTAGTGATCCCTAAGGTAAGTGTCCTTATTTACTTATGGTGTATAGCAGAGGTTCCACAGGATCAAACTGCTTTCTTTTCTTTTTCTTTTTAAGGATCAGAACTTATACAGTAGAAGTGGTGTTTTTATATCCTAATGGCATGTTAAGGCAAAAAACATTTGGATTTCGATAAAGTTTTTAAATAAATTTGTGGGTTCTAAAAATTAACCACAATAGTATCTTAATATATTTGAAAAAATAGCATCACATATAAGTACGAAACCTTTTATTTGGCCTACAGAAATGCTTGACACGATACGAATTTGTGGACCTCTTATGATAACTCTAAAGGCCCACATATCTGAATTGAAAATCTGTGGGTTTTAACTTAATATTTTCAGTAATAATGCCTGACATACCATCAGATTTGCTCCAAGGAGAGGACAGTAAATATTCTTTTATCTCTTGACTATGTACTGAATGTCCCCTGCTGCCAACACTACACTGGAGACTACATACTTGACTAGGTGAATCATCCCTGGTCTCTGCCCTCACAGATTTCAAGATCTAGAAAAGGAGATGAATGAGTTATAGACCTCCCACACTCTCCCCACCAAGGCCTTATTAAGTCAAGCTCCCTGGGCCTGACTCCCCTGACGATTAATCTTTTCTCAGAAGACTCCTCATCCTCTTGTGTAACTGGCTACCGTCATCGTGGCTCATAAACAGCTCAGAGTGCAGCTGGCTCCCTGACACATGCTACAGTGAGTGCTGCCAGTTGATCGGAGAAAACATGAAGGAGTGGCTGCAACCTCCACCTGAGCTACAGCTCAGCAGAAGGCCTTACTCCTGCTGACAGGAGGAAGTGTTCATGGAGAAACTGTGAACTGTGCCTTAAAGGACAGAGCTTAGAAAGGCAAAATCCATCCAGGTGGGAGAAGTAGCTGAGTGACCTGCTGTAGCATCTGGGCTCTAATCAAAAGATGGTTCCTGCAGTGGTGCACACCTATAATCCCAGTGGCTCAGGAGGCTGAGGCAGGAGGATTGCAAGTTCAAAGGCAGCCTCAGCAACTTAGCAAGGTGCTAAGAAACTTAGTGAGACCTTGTCTCAAAATAAAATATAAAAGGGCTGGGGATGTGGCTCAGTGGTTAAGCAACCCTGGATTGAACCCCCCAGTAACAAAATAAAAGAAGAAGGAGGAGGAGGAGGAGGAGGAGGAGGAGGAGGAGGAGGAGAAGAAGAAGAAGAAGAAGAAGAAGAAGAAGAAGAAGAAGAAGAAGAAGAAGAAGAAGCTGTAAGGAGTGAGCAGGCATTTGGGGCACTCAGTGTAGTGCTTATGGGCAGGTATCTGGCAGAATGTGGCTGCTTTGTAAACATTCCTGTTCTCTGGGTTTGAATACCGAGAACAAAGCCAAAAGAACAGGGAATGGAACTGGTAGGCAAGCCTATAAGAGCCCAGTTCCAGAACCAGGTGATGGCAATGGGAACAGAGAGGTAAAAACCCGTGAGGGATGCTGGGGAGAAGACTTGCCCGTGGAGGGAAGCTGAGCCCATCTCCGAGGCTCTGCACCTTCCCTCTACGTTCTTGACATCCTGGGTTCCCGAAGACTCCCACACAAATCTTGAAGACTGAAATGTGAGCAATGCTGGCAGCACTCTCACTTCTAGTTGTCACTAAATTTAAAAGCTGACATGTCTCCCACTCAGAAATTTACCTAGAGATCTTTAAACTTTATTTCACTTTTGGTTCACTTCACTGACATGATCCTTCCCAAAACCATTCTCTCTCACACAACCCGCTTCTCTTAGTTTGATGAGCTCAGGACACACTCAGTACACAAATAAAATTCACCCAGCTTGTAAACTGAACCTTTATTCAACAACCTGGAACTATCCTCTATCCTCTAGCCTGAAATCCTATTTATCTCTCAAAGCTAACACAAATGCCCCTCTCTTCCCACACTTTTCCCACCATCCACCCAACGCTGTCAGCATTGACTGATTCCCTGCAGGACTCTGAGCCCTTGGAGCCCCCTTCATCAACTGGCTCTCTCTGGGATCCCCCTCTAGGCACCCGAGTGCTGGGAGGCTCTGAAACTGTGGTCCCAGCACCTCACATGATGTTGTGAGTGGCACCTAGTTGGTAATTGTCATATTTCTGTCCAACTCAGTGGCTAACATTAGTGGAATGATTCATGCACCCTTTAAAGATTGGTAAAGTTGAGACCAGGCATTTCAGAGACTTCTAACTCTACTTTCCAGTTTTCTTTTGCTTTGCTCCCCTAGTCAAGCTAGGACCCTTTTTCTTTGACTCTCAGATCACTAAGGAAGTAGGTTTTGCTGTATTGTTTTTAAGAGAGGGAGAGAGTGAGAGAGAGAAAGGAGGAGAGAATCAACTTTATTTACTTTTTCATCTGGGTTTTGTTTTTCTGACACTTAGTTGTATATGTGGTGCTAGGGTTTGAACCTGGGTTCTTGTGCATGCCAGGCGAGTGCAGTAACTGAGCCACCACTCCAGCCCCTCTGGTTTCTTGTGGCCCTGCCAAGTTGCTCAGGCCA
This sequence comes from Aplodontia rufa, assembly GCA_004027875.1. Lineage (NCBI taxonomy): Eukaryota > Metazoa > Chordata > Mammalia > Rodentia > Aplodontiidae > Aplodontia > Aplodontia rufa. The sequence continues at coordinate 4,949 of PVKS010002828.1, forward strand.
GATGCCCACCTCCCTACCTCCTGCCTGTGGACAGCTTGGCCTTCACATCTCCCTCAAATGTCTGAGAGGAAAACTACTATCTTCTTTTGTTTCTTTTCTTTTCTCTGAATTTAATGTTTCTTGTAACCTGATTTCTCTTTATTCACTTATCTTCTGTTTTTCCTCTCATTGCCCCCACATACCACTTAAACTAACAACTGTCTTTTCTTCAACACAAAATGTATTTTTTAAAAACTCTCAACATTTGTACCATGTTACTTTATCTAACCTAGTAAATCCACTTTAATGCAACTGAACACATATATTTGATAAGTCCTTTAATTTTCATGTGTATGCAGGCCCATGATTCTTGATTTGGGTCCTCTGGCCCCACTACAGAAGCATCTCTGTTTGGTATCCCAGATATCAGAGCTACCATTAGCCCCGGAGACCCCAGGAGCCAGAGAGGAATCATGGAATCCTCCTCTTTTCTCTGGGTGGTCAGCATTCATTATCCCCCTTCCTGATTTCTCTGTAATCAATACTTACTTCTGTGTTTGCAGGGATTACTCACTTAGATCAGTGATTTCAACCCCAGCCACATCTTAAAATAAACAGGGAGACAAAACAAGATAGCCATGAAAATTAATCACTGTTGAAGCTGATGATATGTGGGAATTCATTATGCTATCTTTCTAATTTTATATATGTGTTTGAAATTTTACATAATAAAAAGATAAAAGAAAATATATAAAAGTATATATTTATGTCAGTAAATGCATGCACATTCACACACATAAAAAATACCAACGACAACAAACCAGTTCAGGTAGAATTCCAGGGAGTTCTGGGCTTGGAATCTATATTTATAAAAGCTGCCAAGGGAATCTGACAATTGAAATGAGTATATGGGGACATGAAAATAATTGAACTGATGATTGTAACTATCTCTTGACTGTGAGCTTCTGATGAAATGCCAGGTGACTGCCCTGATTCCTGATCTGGATAATTGATCTAACACTCCTGGGGTGGCTGCTAAAGCTAACTCACATACCTCATAGTCATGCAAACGTATTTTAAGGTAAAATGTAGACCACCAAAGCTGGCACATATAGCTCTTGTTACAATTTTCCTACTCACGTGTGAGCTTCCAAAGGGAAAAGTCCTTGTCTTACTTGTGTTTACATTTCAGTACCTAGCACATGGCCAGACACCTTGCCATTACTGGCAATATCTGTTAAATGAAAGGTGTTTTTTGTTTTTGTTTTTTAAAGGCCGTGGGGTGATATGAGTAAGCATTGGGTTAGGATGTTCTATCAATAGGCAAATAGGGTCAAGAATACAAAGCTCTGTAGTCAGACCATCTGGGTTCAAATTTCAGCTGGGCTACTTGGCTTTGTTTCCTTTTCTAGTTAATTAATTGCTCTGTACCTCAGCTTGCCCATATATAAAACAGCAGAAACGAAAAAAACAAAGCAACAACAACCAAACAGCAATGACGGAAAGCAAACCTGTCTCCTGAGGTTATGAGAATGCAGTGAATCTGTATCTGTGTCTTTGTCTATAAAAGTATTAGAACTATTCCTTGGGGGCTGGAGCAGTGGCTCAGCGGTTTCAGTGCTTGCCTCACATGCACAGGGACGCAGGTTCGTACCCTAGCACCACATACACAACGAAGTGTCTGAGCAACAAAAGTCAAATGAAAAACTAAATAAAACTGATTCTTTCTCTCTCTCTCTCTCTCTCTCTCACTGTCCCTCTCTCAAAAAAAAAAAACCAAAAACAAAACTATGCCTTGCACACAGTAAACACGTGATGAATTATAGTTATTATTAAAAGGCTTTCCATCAGAACAGTGCCTGGCACATAGTAGGCACACATCAGAAGTTTACCAAAGGAGTGACTACACATGGTTTTGTGATTGCTTCTCTCTGGTTTTACCTATTTTTTACTGTCCAGATAAGAAATATGGCTGATAGCAGATTCTGGATGGAACTTCAGGTTGTGTCAAAGGGAATGATCTCAGGGTCGGAGAATATTTATTCCCACCAAGGAGTTTTGAGTGTATGCTGGGAGTTTCAAAGTTGGAAAGGCAGTCTGGCATCACCACTGCAGAATGGGAAGTCTACCTATTGGACTGCTCTTCCCAGGATATTTACCTAAACCTCTAACCTTTCCATCCTCCAGTTATGTCCAAAATTATAATCTGTCTACTGTCTTAGGCATGAGTAGATGTTAGAGACCCAGAGCTTCAAGGTGGCAACAGAAGAAAGTAAATGATCTATTAATTCCAGATAAACACTGTCCCTTACTTATCTTCAGAAAGTTATTACAGTTCATATTCACATGTCAAAAGGAATCAGAGTTATCAAAAGCAGCTAGAAGTGCAGAGCAGATAAATGGAAGGCTAGCCGTGCTTCTCTCTAATGACTGATTTGGGCAATTCCCTTACCCTTTCTGGGCCTGTTTCCTGTTCCTGCACTCTGTGGGTTGATGACTAGTATGCACGATTTACTTAAATAACACAATAATAATCATAGCAGATCAACTCTCCTGGGGCTAAGAATTTCTTTTGGGAAAAAGTAAGGGAAAAAAATCCAGAAAAATGATAAAAGATCTGGCTGCAGAAGTTCCTGAAATCCAGGCCAGAAGTCAAGGAAGTCCTTATTCTAAGGATATCAGCGGAATTCAGTGAAAACTGTGGAACAAGAGAATAAGTTTAAAAAAAAATTTTTTTTTTAGAAGTAAACTCAATGGACCAGAGAGGAAGAAACTGGAGAAAAATAAGACCAGTGCAGAGGCTGGTGTCAAAATCCAAAGCCTCACAGAGGGAATAGAGAGGAAGAGACAGATCTCAGATACGTTTGAAGAAATTGAGACACAGTGTATGAATGTAAATCAGGTATTGGGGGAGAGGCGGAAATGGCTTTTTTTATTTTTAGCTCTGTAATGTTCTGAGTCTAAGATGACTCAGCCTTCAAGATTGGGCAATTGGGTGATAGCATGGCTGTTACATAAGGCGAGGAGGAACAACTTAGGGAAAGATCTTGATTTGGTTTTGAATGGATTGAGTTTGGACTGTTGTCAGGACACTACGTGGACACATAAAACAAGCAGTTATGGTTTCATAGTTGAGGAGCAGATACCGAGGATCAGAAAGGACTTGGGATAGTAGAATATTCTTATCACCCCAAAACTTTCCTCCAAGGCAAGAAGCCAACCTCTTCTGAGATGGTGGCAGTCTGTCACGGTCATCACATGAAAGAGGTAAGAGATATGTTTGAGACTGGGGAGAAGAATATATGTCCACTTTCAGAGTATCACGTTTGAGACCACTCAGCAAGGAGATCAAGGACCGGGTAAAAATTCCACAATTAAAGAAAATTTGTTTTAAGATAATATCCTTTATTTGCAGCCACTACTTCTTCCTATAGAGATTTACAAATTTTGAAATGTAACATTGGCAAGTGAAATTTTAAAATACGATGAACAAGTGAAGACCCTTCTGGACGCTTAGAAAAGACATCAACTGCTCCTTCAAAGTTAAGCCTCTCCGTGCATGAACTCTTTTCCCTGACTTTGTCTTCATGATTAAGTTTACTCTTTTTAATTCAGTTCAAGTAGCTTTTCTTTCATCCTTCCAATGAATTATGCTGTGAGAAAGAGAAAATTTAGCCCCTGCTTTTAAGGCCCTTACTATCTCATCACGGAAGCCTGACATAGCTGCAATAAGCTACTGACCACTAGAGCAAGGCACCATAGGTAATGATATGTGGGGGCCAGGTTTCCTGGAGGACACAGAATTGGAATGACTAGAATCCAAGCTGGGGGTAGGGGACACAAGAGCAAAGTCGTGGAGCAGACATTGATCATAGTATGTTTTAGACAATTACAGTCTTTAGCACCTTGGAGACAGTGCCAGATAATTTTAGTCTGGCAGAGTGGGAACAGACTGAAGAGACCCCTATTAAATAAAACATTTTGATTGCAAGTATTAGATGCCAACTTGAGCAGGCCAAACTGTATAACATGGTAGTCAGAGACCAGGCTCTCAAATCTGCTGGCCTTGGCATGAATCCTGATTCCAACCAGTGCTAGCTGCCTAATCATAGGCAAGTTACTTAATTTCCCTCTCCCTCAGTTTCTTGATATGTAAAATGAAGTGCTATATGGAATTATTGGAAGAATTAGATAAAATAATTTAGGTGAAATAATTGGAATCCTATATGGCACATACTAAATGCTCAGAAAATTTGTTATTTTTTGTTGATGATAATGTTGATGAAGTAAAGGGGAATTTATTATAAGGATGCAGGAATGCCTTAGAGAATCGAAGGTCAGGACTGCCACTAGGTTTCAATGGGGACCAGACCAGGGCAACAGCCATCAGGGAACTAGGCACCATCTTCTTTCTGTTTCTCTCAGGATACCTGTAACATGTTTCTCTTTCCTTACATACCAGCCTTCTCTGTTTCTGCTTTCTCATGGGGAAATATAACTACCCTCAGCTCTCAAGTTCACATAAGAAGCCAAACTACCAGAAGAGGACTGATTGCCTCTGAGTCACAATTTCAAATTTACAATAGAGAAATATAACTGGACAAACTTGACTCAAATGTCCACTGCGGTTCCAAACAGTTAGGGCTAAGGATGGGATCCTAAAGGATAATCAGGGCTACCCATCCTAGACAGGGGTCGGTTCTCAGAGAAAGGATGACATTTGAGCTCAAAAGATACCTGGAAAGGTCAAAATGTCTAGACTTCTAATGAGGAATGTGATTTTTAGGCAATGGTCTTCTTCTGGAATTCCAAAGGAGGATGTCTGGTAAACAACCACTGAGGGTGGGGGTCATATCTGAATGGGAAAATGAGTATATTCTAGACCTTGGATTTTATTGAGGGCTATTTTAAGGAAAATTCCATTCCAAATTTATCTCTGATATTTGTGTCCAAGAGTGAAAACCACTAAGTAGTATGGAGCAGAATAACATTTGATATATTAACGAATGCATCTTTTCTCCGGAACTGTCTGTGACACCATGATACCATCATTTTGGGGCAGAAGGCCATGAAGAATATTTTGCATTTCAACTAATCCAAAGCTAAAACAAGACACAAGTCAAACGCTTGCCTTTCTCTATTTAAGAAATTGTGGGAAAACATTCAATCAAGGAAGAAAATAATAAAGATCAGAGCGAACATTAATGAAATAGGGAATAGAAAACCACAAGTTCCGTCTTAGAAAAAATCAACAAAATTGAGAAAACTTCAGCTAGATTTCCTTTGTTGAAGCTGTCAGCTGTGCTCTTAGAAAACAAGAACAAACATCTCCCTCACTAACTACCCTAGGCAACCTCGAAGCTGCAGGATATAGCTGAAGTCTTTCCTCTGTCACTTCTCAAAGTGTCATCATCAGACATCACATGATGTCAGGAAGTCCCAAACTGCTGCTGGGGAGATAGGCTCCCTCCCACCTGTCACAAGGCTGTTCCCCAACCTCTGTGCAAGAAGGACTAGGGAGCCTTAATTACCATTTATCTGAAAAATCAAGTGGTGATTGACACTGAAATGCCCCCCTGGAATCCGAGCACCCGTGAGAAACATTTGTACCCTCTCGAAGGTTCCACAACTTTTTTTTCTCATCCTTTACAACCATCTTCCTTAGCCAACTAAAGCTTTGTCTTGGTCCAGAGTCAGTTACACTGAACGAGTTTGACTGAAACGTTCAGTTCTTGAGGACGTTTATAGTGGGTGCGGCTTACCTGGCTGCAGACTGGCTTCCGGAGGATGTGACCTGTGCAGTCATGCAGCTCTCTACTTTTTGAAATTTGTTTCCTGCTCTGCTATCATCATGTTGAACTCTTAAATTTTTTTTTTTTTTTTTAGCAAAGAGCACCAATTTTTATTTTTGTAGTACTCTATGCAAATCAGGTAGTCAGTCCTGGGTTCTTCCACAGTGGACCTTTAGGAGGGACTCCCTTTTCCATGGTTAGAGTACTGTTTAATCACCTGCTATGGAGCCAGACAGTGGTATTTGAATCCTGATTCCTTTACTTACTAGTCCTATGATCTTGAGAGTTCCTCAGCCTCTCAGTTTTTCTATCCATAAAGTGGGGGTAATAATTGCATGTATCTCAGGCTTGCTGAGAGGATGAAAGAGGCTGGCATATGTGAAACACTGCAAACAGTGGCTGGGGCATAGTAGGAAACCGTGTGCTGTTAGCAGTTTTCGTTGTGCGGTTATCCAGGATCAAGTTGCTTTGCAGTTTCAGCAGTGTGTCTTGTATTTGGTGGTGAATCTGACTTCTTAACTAAATTAGTTCTGTCATAGTCTCTGGTCATGACAAGGTCTCAGCAGAGTGCCGTGAGCAGTGTGGGTATGGAGGGGGTTCCAAGCTCTGTCTTTGGCCTGCCACACAGAGTTCCAGTTAGCTCTCCCGTTTTTCCTAACCCCACAGACATCCTACCTACCTAAAGTCTGGCCTCCCAAAGTGAGGGCATGTGCCCTGATAACTTTAGGTGGAACACAGACCCACCATTAAATGACGTTAAATTCCACAGCAAGAAATCTTTGCACATTTTCTTGTCTCTCAATCTACTGGTTCTGAGTAGAAGAAAGTCTCCATTCACTGTTGGTAAATTTTTAACATCTCTCTCATGCATACTGACTTTCGCATTTTTCATTAGGAAAACAAGTCCTGGGACTCAGAGCCTTCAATAGGCCACAGTATTTAGTTGAAATTTTAAACATTGTTATGTTCTCATTGTATTTATTTCTAGGATTAATTTATGAGGGAAACTTTTTCCCATTTAAGGTAATAATCTAACATTTCCGATGGGGAGCAAAATAACATGTGAGTGGATTTTGTGGTGCCTTAAAATAAGAAGCTATTAATGAAGAAACACCCCACAGTGCCCAAAAGCAAAATGGAAAGTATGAGACCCGTGAAAAGCAGGTCAGGTGATTTTCACCTCAATTAGTGTCAACGTCATGGAACATAATTTTGATCACAGACGGATATGATTTATCCACACTTGGAAGAAAAGCAACAAGCATCAGGGAAAACGAAAGAAGAAATGCATGCTAAGCAATGTCTCCCAGGATGGCCTGCGGTGATGGTGTCACAACGACAGGAAGTGCAGCTCCATGAAGCTCAGGGTGAGATGCCTCCAGGAAGTTCTCTGTGGGAATCTGGGTGGTGCAAAGAGAGGCAGTAAAAGAAAGAGAGATTTTGGTTTTGAAAAATAATAATAATAATAGAAAATCGCAAGCCTACATATCGGGGAACATGTGCATTCTTCAGATGTGTCTCCTTCTATTGACTGTGACAGTGCAGATAATGTAGCCTGTGGTGAATATTCACAAGGCCTCACCTGGCCTGCTGCTTAGGTTTCCACAGCCTGGAAAGGCGGAAGCCCTGGGTGAGCTGGCCCAGATGGAGTAACCGCAGCCTGTTGTTTACTAACCTAACTTTGTTACAGACAGAGAATCAAAGAGTCAGCAGTTTCCTTTTAAAGCACATTTATTTCAATTTTTAAAATAGTTTACTTAAGAAGAGAAGAATCCAATAGGAAAAGTGGTGAAGGTGGACATCATGTCTGTTTGTCACCCCAAATATCCTTCACCCACCCACCCATCTCCACTCTTCTTTGTTCTGCTCTTCATCCTGGGCCTGTCTGGGCCACACTGATGTGTTTCTTGTCTTCTGGCTTCCAGTTGGGGGTCACTCCATGGGGAGCATGAGCAAGAGAATGAAGAAGGCAGAAGAGTGAGGTCAGGAGTGGCCTCCAGGACTTCAGGGTGCCTGGCTGTGCCCCTGACTGCTGGTCCCAGCCCCCAATGCTCAGGTGCTCCTTGGGTGTTCAGGCCCAAGGTAGTGCCAGCCCCCACTGCCACTAGCCCCAGGGAACTGCACTATTTGTTGTGGTTTTCCCACAAAGGATTGTTGAAAACTACTTTTATTAAGTTCTGCTCATATTATCCAATTTGAGCTCACTGTCTTTTTGTTTGTTTGTGTTGCTGGACTGTGGCTGATACAAGGTAATTTATAAAGATTAAAATTTAGGAAATGATGACCCAAAGAAAATCCAGTTATGTTTCCAAAAGACCTCTTGAATCCTCCAACCCTTCCAGAGACCAAGAGCAGGCAATGGGAAGGGATGGTCAGTGGCACCATCCTCCTCTTCGCCCTTCATCCTCTTTTCTGTTCCAACTACTTTCTAGTTGCTATTTTAATGCAGAGAATTCAATATCTACTCTTTTCTCCAATCCCACAGACTATAAATAATTTTTTCTATGTAATGGAATTCCATTCAAAAAATATTTATATGATTCAGAAATGCAATGACATTTTTATTTTAAGAAATTTTTTCTTTATATGTTTCAATGGCATCTTAAGTATGTATGTGCAGAATATGAGGCAATTGCAGTTATGTAGGAATAGGGAAGTTGAAATGATATCTATGTAAGTTTTTCAGATTGGCAGAAGTGATCAAATTCTGTAAAATGAGTCATCTCCCCTCCACAGAAACTAATTATGAGGAAAATAACCAAGAATTTTACTTTCCTCCTTAGTAGCAACCCTTTAGCATAAGTTGCACGCACACACACACACACACACACACACACAAAAACACCTCACCATGTTGCCCTAAAAAAAATGTCCAGAGAGATGTGTCCTACCCAAGTTTATGCTATACACAGGCTAGTTTCAGGTCATGAAAAACAGATACACTTGCTTGTAAGTTCACTGGCTCAGGCAAGCAGACTGTGTTTTTACTGCAAGAGAAGAGCAACAAGAGGCAGGTTCTTGGTTGGTCAAGAAAGAGGGCTATCAATTGTGTGTCTCTGTGTTTCCATGATGTCTAGTGACAGGAATCTAGAGTCATCTACAATGGAGCCCATGTTGTCCTCCAAGTGTTCAGGGGTGGTAAGACTACTAATACAAATGCCCAGTAGAGGCAGGAAAAAGGGGATGTGGATTCCTGATCCACAACCATGTTGTGACTCATTTGAAGTGGAGGCTAAGGTGGAGGAAATACTCAATGACAAAATGTTGTTCCAATAAAATCTTACATGGAGACCAAATACATAAAGCAAATAGAAATGTTTCTTAGTTTGAAGTGGGGGTGGGGAATCAAAGCCCACCTCCTGTCTTCCTTCCTAACATCCCCAACCCCAGAGGCTCCAGAGGAGATTGGGGAAAATCCTGGGTATTTGTCATTTTTAGCTTCTAAATGATAATAATAATTATCATGGCAAAATTGATTGTCATCAGGCAACACAGCTAAAGTTGGGGTGATTGCTTGGTGTATGTGTGTCTGGGTAGGGATGGGTACTGGGGCTCACCTGTCATTGATAGGCAGAGGAGCTGTGCAGAACCTCCCAGCAATGGTAGTCGTCTTTTTATTCCAAACCCTGCTGGAAGCTTGAAACTTGAATTTCACTTGGTTTATCTGGCACTGGTCAGGGTGAGCTATGACTCCTCTCCCCTGGAGTTGCTGTCTAGGTCTGGGGGCAGGGAAAGGGAAAGTGAATGTCTGGTACTTTCTGCTTTGCTTCTCCTTTGGCTCTAGTAAGGGTCTGATGGTCACTGGCTGGCTTTCATGCATGAAGGGACTAGCTTCCTGAAGGTAGAGACCAAGATCCCTTGTGTCACCATCACCAGCCCTTTGGCCCACACACCCACAGACTTGACCATGATCCAGGAAACACTTGTTGATTGAGAATAAACAAGTAGACCCTGAAGCAAAAGAGTAGCTCTTAGAATTTAATATCTGGAAAAATATCCTTCACTCTTGGATTACTAAGTGGAAGAGAGCTTCACTTTCAGATCCAACTATCTGGAAATAGAATCCCTCTTTAGGGCCCCTCAGTTCATAGACTGTAGTGTGAGGACTACTCTGCATTAGGTTAGGTAAGAACAACAATAGCAACAACAAAACAAGCCTTAAAGTCAGACAGAGCTGGAATGGGTCCCACCTTTTCTCTTTCCAGCTGTCTGGCTTTGGGCAAGTAACCTAACCTAACCCTGGAGTCACACAGTCTTAGGTATAAATCCCAGCTTCCCCTGTGCTGCTATGAACTTGAACCAGAGTGTTCAGCACATGTGGACTTCAGCCTAGGAGGCCCAGAGTGAAAATGCCTCTCTTAACCCACCCTGTGGGCATTGCCCTCAGGTTCACCATTAGTGTACAAGATTCAGGCACAATCTCACCTTTAACAAAGATGAGGAAGGAGAATGAGATAAAGGTGAGATAAAAATGGAGGCAGATTATGAAGTGCCCAGCCTGGTGGGGTGCTTCAAAAAGGGCTGTGGGGCCCTAGGCAAAGGCAAGAGACAGTTTGAACCAAGAGTGGAAGAGGAGGCCTTCAGTGAAAAGTCACCAATTTGGGAACAAGTCTCTGCCTTCCTGGCAGAGCCCTGAGAGTGTTATATGCAAGAGCCAGGAAGAGGCCCAACAGGGCTGCACAGGGTTGGAGGGAAAGAACTTGCTTCCTGGACTCTGGTCTGCTCTGCCCAACCTTTCTGTTCCTCCCTGGCTCTGAGGCATCAGGGACTCAGAGAAAGAGGGAGAGGAAGGCGGTGTCTCCCTGTACACCAGGGTGGGGCCCTCTTCAACAGCCCAATTTCCCTTTCCTTTCTGGACTTGACAATGATGACTTGCCTTCTTGGTATACTTTTTAGTCCAGGGTTAGGCATATAGTTTATTTTTTCCTTTTGTGGGACGATCCTGTTTGACTATTTAAAACTATCCCCCCCCCCTCCGCCAGTAGTGTCTTGAAATATGTCAGAGAAACATTAAGATTGTCCTCTTTAAGAAACTGCTTAGTGTAATTCCATTTGCTCAGGAGTCTAAGGCAGGAAGATCATTAGTTCAAAGACAGCCTCACCAACTTGGAGAGGCCCTGAGCAACTTAGCAAGACCCTGTCTTAAAATAAAAATAAATAAAGATCTGGGGATGAAATGCCCCTGGGTTCAATCTCCAGTAAAAAACAAAAACAAAACCAAAAACAAAAAAAGAACTGCTTTGATTGGAGAGCTTACAAAATATACGGAGCATTAAAAGTGCTTTATATGAGTGGTTTGAAGTCTAAACTCGGGTAAATTCTCCAATTCAAAGTTAATCTTGGTATTGCTCAAAGCTAAAGAACATTGGAGAAAGAACACGCCTTCTCCCCAGCAGCCCCACCCCCAATTTCTGATCTTCAAGATAAAAAACTCGAGAAATTGAAAGTAGATGTCCACATGTTCTGGTGGCCTTCTTCAAGAGTCATGTAATCTCTTTCAGGAGAAGGAGGCACTAATGCACGGACATGCATTAGACTCAGCATGGCGCTCTGGCTGTGCAGCCTAGGCTCAGGGACCCTGGTGTGACTCACCTGTGGAGGGCTTTGGTGCCAGCGTTTCTAAAGTTCTCTGTGTGATTCCAAGGCACAACCAGTGCTTTGTGTCATTGTCATCACTCCCGCTACCGGGCTGGAGAGGTGAGGCAAACACCCTTCTAGAAATGTCATGACCTTGAACTGACCTAATGGAAAGTGCTCAGCTTACCAGCTTGCTGCCACAATCCTGGCCAACCGTCCCTGGGCTAGTGACTGAGGCCCTCCTTCCTGCAGACAACTGTGGCACCCCTGCCTGGGCTCCTATCAGGGACCTGATTGCTATGTCTTCAGCACCTGTTGGGGCAACCCATAACTGCTGCCCCTGTGCCTTGTCATCTGAATCCGCTATGCTTGGACCCAGGACTAATCCCAAACCTGGGACTCTTCCCCAAAATTCATATGTGGGTCATCTGTGGGTAGGTGCTTCCCCCAGTCCCGTCATCTGGATCCAACACTGCAATCTCTGTCTGACCCGGGATGTCTGAGTGTGTGTACTTGGACAAGATAAAGGCAACTCCAGAGGAGAGAATCAGCCATGTGGGACACTTACGTACATGGTGATCTTGATTGAGGAGGTGACATTCCTGCTAAGAAAGGTGACCTCGATGCTGGTGTCCTTTTTTCTTGGCTCCTGCAAGTGAAACTCCACGAGGTTGTGATGCACTAGGAAACAAACACAGAAGACACTGGGCCACATGGCAGAGGTGTAAAGAAGTAAAAGCCCCAGAAAGCAGCAGTGCATTTGGGACTCTTGGCTCTACTTATCAGCAGATAAGTCGACAGCAGATTAGCTGTCAACTTGGATCCTCGGTTGCCCCAAGTATAAGCTAGGAATACTAAAATAGATATCCCGCAAGTCTGAGAGATAAGCAGACTAATACATTTAAAATCCTTAGGACAGTGCCTGTACATAGGAAGCATTCAGTGTCAGTTTTATTATTACCCGAAAGGCTAGAATGTTTCACTCTTCCTTGTTTGGTGGCCTCACCGTGGATATGTAATCTTGAAAGAATCAAAACCAATCTGTCTTACCACTATGGTTTGAATGTTTGTTTCCCCTCCAAAGTCATCTTTGAACTTAACCCCTAAAGCCACAGTACGAAAAGGTAGGGACTTTTAGGAAGCGATTAAGTCATGAGAGCAGAGCCCTCAAGAGTAGTTCAGAGAGCCAGGCATGGTGGTACACACCAGTAACCCCAGATATTCAGGAGGCAGAGGCAGGAAGATAGCAATTCAAGGCCAGCCTCTGCAAGCCTTAGCAAGACCCTGTCTCAACAAATAAAAAATATAAGATGAGTGTGGGGCCACATGCCCATAATCCCAGAAGTTTGGGAGGCTGAGGCAGAAGGATCACAAGTTCAAAGCCAGCTCCAACTTGAGGTCCTAAACAACTTAGTGAGACCATCTCAAAATAAAAATAAAGGTCTGGGGATGTGGCTCAGTGGTAAAGTGCTCCTGGGTTCAATCCCTGGTACCAATGAAATAAAAAAGTAAAAATTTAAAAATAAGGACTGGGGATATAGGTCCTTATTGCCCCGGGTTCATTCATCAGTATCAGGAAAAAGAAAAAAAAAAAAAAACAAACCTCAAGAGAACTAGCCAGGGCCCTTTTGGCCAAACTGCCTTTGCCACATGAAGAAACAGTGACGCAGCAAGAAGGTGCCATCTCAAAGCAAGGAGGACAGCCTTCACCTCTGGGGAGAAGTCCGCTCTACCCCTTCCTAGGTAGGATGTGTCTGCTCTGCTTGCCTCGGTGTCCCGTGGTTCTCATTATCCCACTTAAACATAAACACGAACCCAATTTCCACCTGATGGGTATCCCTGGGATTTACAGCACTGAGGATTGAACCCTGGAGTACTTTATCACTGAGCTACATCCCCAACCCTTTAATTCTTTGCGTTGAGACAGGGTCTTGATTCCTTGCCAGTCTGGTCTCAAACCTCCCAACTCAGCTCCCCCAGTAGCTGGGATTACGAGTGTGTATACCATATCTGGCTCCTTTTTATTTTCTCAGTGTATTTTTTGACAAGCAGAAGTTTTTAATCTTGATGAATTTTAATCTATCAGCTTTTCATTGCTGTGACAAAACACCTGAGCAAACACTTAAAGAAAGGAAGATTTATTTTGGCTCACAGCTTCACTCTGTGGTCTACTAGCTCCATTGTTTTAGGTCTGTGGTGAGGCACAACATCATGGCAGAGAGCGTGTGGTAGGGCAAAGCTGCCCACCTCATGGGTGAAGAAATATCAGTCTAGCCCAAGATCTTGAAGATTTTCTCCCATGTTTTCTTATAGCAGCTTCATAGTTCAGGATTGCCTGTTTAGGTCTATGAACTATCTCAAATAACTTTTCATGTGTGGTGATAACTCAATTCCCTTTTCTCCATATATTTATATATTTATCTGGTTGTTTATATAGTAAAATTTTTTGGAAAAATTTATTTTCAAAAAGAAAGAAAAAAATGTTCCTTTCCCTATTGAATTGCTTTGGATCCTTTGTCAAAATTCAATTGACAAGGAGTGGAGCAGTGGCTTGGCGGTTACGGCACTTGCCTGGCATGTGCGAATATGCAAGTTCAAACCCCAGCACCATGTACACAACCATGTGTCTGAGCAAAGAAAGCCACATGAAAAACTAAATAAAGTTGATTCTCTCTCTCTTCCTCGCTGTCCCTTGCTCTCTCCCTCTTTAAAAAAAAAAAAAAAAAATCAGTTGACAAGGAGTTTCATCATGGTGACCCATGGCAGAGCTGAATGAAGAGTCTCCATGCAGGCAGGTCGCCAATGGTGGGAGAAGTGCCTTACTGTGAGATGGGTGGACAGTAAGATTTCTCCCCAAATTCATTGCTATCCAGGGAAGGAAGTTTAGTGACACAGAGCCGTGGATAAGCTGAAAGTGCAGGAAGTCCCAATTGATAATTTTCCAGTGCCAACTACCCAGCTGGTGGTGGGCTGGGAATCTGCCCTGGAGGAAGCTGCACACACTTAAATAAACGCAGACACAGTGGAGAGCACTCAGCAGAGCCTGGGTGTGGGACTCTGGTGCTCTGGGGCTGCAGTGGCAGCAGGTACCAAGGCACAGCTTTAATACACACAAATTAGATTCCCCTGAATCTGATCGCATGAAGAAGTGGGGTGGCACTGCCATTTTGAAACCTCCCAGAGGGCAGTACAGGAAATTGCTTCATGAACAGTGAACCCAAAACCACCAGATACAGAGCAGAACAGGGAGCACAGTCTGGAGGAGTGGCTCAGGGCCCCAGTGTCTGCTCAATAGGACCTAAACACTCTGGGTGGAGGGGTTTAGGTCTTCAGATCCAACAGATACTGTCTGAAACTCTCAGGTGGGCCAAAGGCTAGATCAACCTCAGGGACCTATGAACTGAAGGGACAGCCTGGATCCAGGACTTTCTTCTATTTTCAGACCCTGAATTCTGTAAACAGAAGTGGTCCCATAGGGCCTGGTGCTGCAAGTGGGATTGGGCTTCCACACCCCCTAGTGGTTGCATTTGAGACCTCCACAGACACTGGTCTAACTGGGCTGGTGTCTCCTTCACACCTGCTTCCCCTTGCTGGGGTTGTGACTGCCCCACACATCATCTCTTAGGACAAGTGGGAACCACAAGACACCCAAGAGTGAGGCAATAATGGTCCCGAGTGTCCTCAGTTCAGGCCAGCCATTCTCCTTGGAACAGCTGAGAGTCCCTTACAGCTCACCAGGATTCACAAGACTTCTAGTGGCTCCTGGGTCCCTGGCAGAAGTGGGACAAGCATTTGGGCAGGCAGACACTAAACTGCCCAAGAATGCAACTTGGGTGGCCCTGAAGTCTGTTCTCACAGGAAGCAGGGAAGGCAAATGTTTGCAACCACTCTGTACAGGAGAAAATTACTGGGAGGCCTCCTGAGAATCTCACTTTCAGTTGAGATCACAAAAATTCATTCCCTCCAATAAACTCAGCTGAGAAGTGACTCCACCTAGAAGTCAGCTATAAACATATACCCCCATGGTACATTTTGACTTTGGCAGTAATAATTCAGAACCTTCCCAATTCTGTTTTTTTGTTTTTTTTTCCTGTTGTTATTCTTGGAATTGGTATTCCTTAGTGTGTGTTTTTTGTTTGTTTATTTGTTTGTGAGTGGGGTTGATTGATTTTTTTACTGTTGCTGTGATTTGTTGTATTTGTCTGCTGTGTCCTTATTGCTGGGGTTCAACCTGTGGTAGTCTGTAATATTGCAAAATAGTCCTCAGTCTCTTTAGGCTGAAAAGACCTCCAGTCTTTACTACCCCTTCTTTCCTTTACTCTGTCAATTCCTAAACTGTATTCTGATCTCTCTCATCCTCCCTCAAAGTCATTACCCCACTCTCAACCCATTTCTATCTTTTCCTTATTTCTAGCAGAATAGCCTACATCATGTCTATGACCTTGTGGCTCTATATCCTAATTCACAAGTTCCACACTACCTTCCTACCTCATTCCTGTTGCTCTCTAGACTTTTTTTCCTTCACCTACAGAGGTCCTGGTAAACTGAAGGGAAAGTCATACTTGAAAACAGATGTTTTCTTGCTAACCAAGTATAGTGTGAAAGCTATCAAGGAAGAAAACTGTTAATCTCATTGCTCCTATAGGTGCTAATCAACACTGTAACAGCTACAGTCGACATTGTCTGGTGTATGCATTGGCTGTACTAATTGACTACTACCCCCCCTGTCCCCTGAGGTGCTGGAAAACCTAAAGGTCCACAATACTTCACAGACTGAGGTGCCAGCATTGAACTGTGTGCTACCCAGATTGAACCCCAGCAATTTGCCCACCTAAGCAAAGAGATAAAAAGCTCCAATACCATCAACAAAGCCCCCAAGAGAATTATTCGGTGTTGGACCCCAAGCCACACTCCTTGTAACTGAAAATGAGGGAAACAATCCTCCACCTCAAACCCACAGCTCTCCATCCAAGGTGTTCATGATCAGGGTCCTAGATGAAAACCTAGAAAAATGTATCAACAATATGATTAGTAATTCAATCAAAGAATTAAAAGAAGATTTAAGGAAAGAGATAAGAGAGCAATTTCAGGAGATGAGAGACCACATATAAAAAGAGCTAGACATTCTGAAGAGATGTAGCAGAACTTTTAGAATTGAAAAATACTTTCAACCAAATCAAAAGCTCATTGGAAAATACTAATATCAGAGTAAACTCAGTAAAAATAGAACCTCAGCTCTCAAAGAACAAACATCAGACAATAAAGACAGGCTGAGCACTGTTGAGTTCAAGGAGGACAGACAAGAAAATAAGCTTATTGAACATGATCAGAACTTCCAAGTAGTATTTGACAAGATGAGAAGAAATAACATAAGAGTAATTGGAATTGAAGAAAATAATGAACAAAAACAAGGGGCATTAAGAATCTTGAGTGAAATGGCCAAGGAGAATTTTCCCCATATCAGAATTGATCCACAAAATCAAATTCAAGATGCCTATAAGACACCAAACAGACCTAACCAAATGAGAAATTTACTGAGACACATCATTTATAAAATGAATAATAGAGAAATCAAGGAAAGAAAAGCAGCAAGGGAAAAACACCAAATCACATTGCAGACCAACAAGGATTACTATGGATTTCTCGGATCAGACAATAAAGGACAGAAGAGCATGGAAGGATATTTTTTTTTAATTTTGAAAGAAAACAATTTTCAGCCAAAGATACTATACCCTGGAAAACTCAGCTTTGAATGAGATAGGGAAATTAAATACTTCAGTGATAAATTCAAGCTAGCAAGGTACATAAACACAAAGCCTGCACTACAGAAAATTCTCAAGGACATACTTCATTCATAGGAAGATGCAAACAACTTCCAAAACACATAAACAAAACAAAATCAATAATCACAAAATACACTAAAAGGTATCCTAGATGGCGCAAAACACAGCAATAGCCACGACATCAGGGAACCAGATTCCCATATCTATTCTAACTCTGAACATGAATGGACTCAATGCCCTAATCAAAACTCACAGATTGGCTCACTGCATCAAAAAACAAAATCCAACAATATGGTGCCTATACGAGACACACCTCACAATCAAAAATAGACATAGACTGAAGGTGAAAGGTTGGCAAAATATCTACCAGGCTTGTGGCCCAAAAAAGCAAGCTGGCGTTGTGATTCTTATATCTGATAAAGTTAATTTTGACCAAAAACTAGTCAGAAAGGACAAAGAAGGTCACTATATCATAGTCAAAGGATCAATTCATCAAGAAGACATAAGGATAGTTAACCTTTATGCCTCTAATTACAACCCTCCCAAATATATGGAAAAAGTACTCAAGGACATTAAACCCCTCACCAATCTCAACACAATAATACTGGGTGTCTTTAATACACCATTATCAACAATAGACAGATCATCAAAGCAAAAACATCAATAAAGATATCTTTAGCCTAAGCAACTCTATAAATCAACTGGACTTAACAGACATTTACAGAATATTCCATCCCAAATCAGCTAAGTTTACCTTCTCAGCAGCTCACAGATCCTTCTCCAAAATAGACCACATCCTAGTCCACAAAATTAACCTTAACAAATATAAAAAAGTTGATATAGTCCCATGTATCCTGTCAGACCACAATGGTATGATCTTTGCAATTAACAGCAAGAAAAACAACAGAAACTACTCAAATATTGGAAATTGAATAATACCTTCTTAAATGAAGAATGGATAAAGGAGGTGATGAGAACAGAAATCAAGAAATTCTTGGAGGGCCGGAGTGGTGGCTCAGTGATTATGGCACTTGCCTGGCATGAGCTAGAGTGCAGGTTCAAACCCCAGCACTGTGTATACAACAAAGTGTCAGAGCAACAAAAGCCACATGAAAAACTAAGTAAAGTTGATTCTGTCTTCCTCTTTCTCTCTCTTTCAAAAAAGAAAAAGAAAGAAAGGAATTCTTGGAAACGAATGAGAATGATGAAATAATGCATTGAAATCTCTGGCATAGTATGAAAGCATTATTAAGAGGTAAATTTATAGCACTGAGTGCCTTCATCAAAAATCAGAAAGAGCCCAAATAAATAGACTTATGCCCCAACACAAATCCCTATAGAAAGAGGAACAATCCAATCCCAAATCTAATAGAAGATAGGAAATAACTAAGATCAAAGCTGAAATCAATGGAATTGAGAACAAAAAAAAATACAAATTATCAACAAAATAGTTGGTTCTTTGAAAAATAAATAAGAGTGACAGACCTCTTGCCAACCTCACCAAAAGGAAGAATGAAGTGAAACAAATCAACAAAAATCAAAGATGAAAAGAGAAATATCACCACTGACTGAACCAAAATCCAGAAGATTATCAGAAATCATTTTGAAAAATTATACTCTGCCAAGTTTGATAATCTGGAAAAAATGGACCAGGACCTGATGGATTCACAGCAGAATTCTACCAGACCTTTACAGAAGAATTAACACCAATCCTCTACAAGCTTTTCCATGAAATTGAAAGGGTTGGAACCCTCCCAAACACTTTTTATGAAGCAAATACAACCCTGATACCAAAACCCAACAAAGACACATCAAGAAAACTACAGACCAATTTCCCTAGTGAACATATATGCAAAAATCTTTAATAAAATTCTAGCTATCTGGATGAGAAAATACATCAAAAAGATAATACATCATGATTAAGTGGGCTTCATTCCAGGAAAGCAGGGCTGGTTAAACATACACAAATCAATAAATGTAATTCACCACTTAAACAGAATTAAAAATAAAAATTATATAATCATCTCAATTAATGCAGAAAAGGCCTTTGATAAAATTCAGCACCCATTTAGGCTCAAAACTCTGGAGAAGATAAGGATCAAAGGAAGACAGCTTAATTTTGTAAGAGCCATTTATGACAGACCTGTAGCCAACACTATGCTTAATGGAGAAAGACTGAAAGCATTTCTACTGAATTCAGGACTTGGACAAGGATGTCCACTTTCACCATTCTTATTCAATATAGTCCTTGAAACCCTAGCCAGAGCTATCAAACAAGAGAAGGAAATTAAAGGAATTCAAATAGGAAAAGAGGAAGTCAAGCTATCTCTATTTGCTGATGGCATGATCCTATACCTAGAAGACCCAATAAGCTTGACCAGAAGATTTCTAGAGCTTTTAAACAATTTCAGCAAAGTGGCTGGCTATAAGATCAACACTCATAAATCATTAGCTTTCCTATACTCCATCAACAATTCCACTGAATAAGAAATCAGGAAGTCTGTCCCATTCATAATTTCCTCAAAAAGAATAAAATGCTTGGGGATCAATCTAGCAAAGGATAGCTATAAAGGACCTCTACAACAAAAACTATTGAACATTAAAAAAAGAAATTGCAGAAGACCTGAGTAGATGGAAAAACATTCCATGTTCTTGGTTAGGCAGAATTAGTATAATCAAAA
This sequence comes from Aplodontia rufa, assembly GCA_004027875.1. NCBI lineage: Eukaryota > Metazoa > Chordata > Mammalia > Rodentia > Aplodontiidae > Aplodontia > Aplodontia rufa. The sequence goes on from PVKS010002828.1 coordinate 24,761, forward strand.
TGGCCATTCTACTGAAAGCCCCATACAGATTCAATGCAATCCCCATCAAGATACCAGTGACATTCTTCATGGACTAGAAAAAGCAATTCTCAAATTCATATGGAATAACAGAAGACCCAGAATAGCCAAAACATTACTAAGCAGAAAGGGGAAAGCAGGAGGTTTCACAATTCCTGACCTGAAATTATACTATAGGGCTATAGTAACTAAAACAGCATCCTTACTTCTCACCCTGCACAAAAATCAAATCAAAATGGTTCAAGGATCTGGAAATTAAACCAGCAACTTTACAACTGCTTGAAGAAAAAGTAGAATCAACACTATACGACACAGGTGTCGGCACTGCCTTCCTTAACAAGACTCCCATAGCACAAGTATTAAAGCCAAGAATAAATGAATGGGATGCCATGAAACTAAAAAGCTTCTGCACAGCGAAAGAATTAGACAAGAGTGTCAAGAGAGAACCTACAGAATGGAAGAAAATCATTGCCTGCTATACCTTGGACAGAGAGCTAATATCCAGAATACACAAAGAACTCAAAAAACTGAACACCAAAATCACAAATAATCCAATCAATAAATGGGCTAGGGAGCTAAACAGAAATTTCTCAACAGAAGTCCAAAAAGCCTATAAACATATGAGAAAATATTGTACATCACTAGCAATCAGAGAAATGCAAATCAAAACTTCACTGAGATTCCACCTCACTCCTGTCAGAATGGCGAAAATGAAGAATACGAATAATGACAAACGCTGGAGGGGATGTGGGGAAGAGGAACACGAGCACACTGTTGGTGGGACTGCAAGCTTACACAGCCACTCTGGAAAGCAGTGTGGAGACTCCTCAAAAAATTAGGGCTGGAACCACCTTATGACCCAGCTATCCCACTCCTGGGTATTTCCCCAAAAGAACTAGAACTGGCATATATCAGACACAGTTTCATCAAAGTTCTTAGCAGCTCAATTTCCCAGGCTATGGAACTAACCCAGATGCCCCTCATTGGATGAGCTGATTCAAAAACAGTGGTGCATATATACAATGGAGTTCTACTCTGCTATTAGAGAGAACGATATCATGGCATTTGTAGCCAAATGGATGGAGATGGAAAAAATTATGCTGATTGAAATATCCCAAACTCAGAGACTCAGGGCCAAATGTTTTCTCTCGTATGTGGAAGCTAGAATACAACCAGAAACAGTATATTAGTTGGCTAAGCTAATAATAACCTCAACATGGGTGAATTTTTACACAAGCCAGGCAAACCTTGCCTATGATGCTGGGGGATGTAGGGAGGGGGAAGGGAGTGGGTGGGAATAGGAGGGATGTCAAGGCAGCTGGAGGGAGGAATATGGGGGTATCAACCCAATGGGGAACCTTCTACTTCCGTGAGAACCTCAACTAACACAGGAGTAAAGTAGGGGAAACATGGATCAGGAGGAACCCAAAGTGGGGAGACCATGGAATGGCATCAGCCTTGGCTTGCTCTGTCACCATGTATTTGTTCATGATTGTTTGGCAACAATTCGTCCTAAATGTAAGACTATCTTGAATGAATTAAAAGAGAGAGAGAGAGAATAGCCTTCAGAGACCTGATCCCCAGACTGTGAGAAAATGAACTTCCATTCTTTATGTTATAGTAGCACAAATAGACTGAGACATATACTAAATGATTAACTCATAAAAGTCAGCATCCCTCCCCCTTTCCCCTGACACAGTGTGTGGGAACCAAGTCAAGTGTGTAAGAGAAGGCTCTTCCCCTGCCTGCAGCTGCCTGTGTGGCATCTTGATCCTCTCTCAGTCAGCACCAATGCTGGAACTCTGCAACGGGTCATTGACACAGACTGGGCGCACAGCCTGGCTGATGGTGATGCCCTGGGGCTTGTCATCCCTCTGGCAGGAGAGGTGAAGGAAGATTACAACTTCTGGAACACCATCCTTTTTTTAAGTAAGGGGTAGGTGCACCCAGTGGCATTCTCCAGTACCTTTGGTCTCAGAAAATTTCCCCAGGCTCCTCTGGTGATGGGGGACACAGCTAGAGATGCAGTCCCTCACCTCTCCCCTTTCCGTACTTTTCCACATGCTTTATTTTGTGGGTGAATACTGGGTGGGGAGGTGAACTTAGAGCTAAGTTGGAGGCGTGGTGTGGTCCTTCTGGGCCCACCAGGATTAGTAACGGGGCTCATTGACAAATGCCAAGAGGGCAGGAACTCGTGAGAAGAGACCCTTGCACACTCCCCACTCCACAGGGGAAAGCATCACATCCCAGATGTCTTCCATCTCTCCCTCCAGCTGTTTGCTATGGGGTGCTGACAAAGTCTGAACTGAGGTGGTGGGGGAAAAGTGGCTAACTTCAGAAAGATTTAGGAATTTAATTCTCTGGGATGAGTTTGATACATGATATCACATCTTCCTTTGCTAACAGATATGATTGATTAAGAAATTATCCTTGGGTTCTGCTTCTCTTTTCTTTGCATTGTCCTGGAAACTCCAGGAAAGCCAGGACTGAGGTTGGGAACTGTGGTGGGAACTGCAAGTAAGATCAAATCTGTACTGGAGCATGACACAGGTAGCAGTACCCAGAGCCCTGAGTGGCTGGATGGGAGACCTGGATCCAAGGCCAGGCCTGCTGTTCCCAAGCTGTGTCACCTGGCCTAAGTCACTGAACCTCTCTGTACCTCAGTTCCCTCAACTATAATCACTAATCCCAACATCACTTTATAAGACCTGATGAGGATTAAACGGAGTAATGGAGAGAAGGCACTGTGTGATAAACTGTTCTATAAGGTAAAAGTAATATTGTTATAAATTTTTTATTTGGTAGAAAATGTCCCACCCATACTGGCACATGCGTGGCAGAAATCAAGGGTGCCACTCTCCTCATGGGCAGTGCTAAGGTGGAAGCAGACCAAGAGTGCTGGCGTGGGAGGCCGGTGCCATGAAGGCCTGGGAGTGGCTGGAGGGCTGTGAGCTGGCATCTCACACCCCACCTGAGCACCACTACGTTGGTGACCCAAACCTGATCCTGGAGGGTAGCACTGCTTCCAGCTCCAGAATGAAAGGCTCACAGCACACAGGTGTTCATACTTGTGTGTTCCCTCCTGAGCCCCTCTGTGGCTTTGAACAGACAGGGCCATGTTTCTGGGTGGAAGGAGGAGGTTTCACAACATATACAAATTAGAAAAATTGCAAGACTGTGAATCTCTTTCAGCAGGGACCTTAAGATGCTTTTAAACTCTGAGCCTCCCAGGCGATCCTGCAGGGGTACTCCTAGCTGTGCAGACAGGGTGGAGCCGGCTCAGTGTCAGGACACCTGAATGGAGCCGTGCCTCCACCTGAGACCCCACATCCTCCCTCTGGCTTTGTCAGAAGAGTGCCCAAGAAACACAGGGGAGAAACAGAGGCCAGTGTGGAGGCAGGAGCTTCATGGAGAGGGAACAGGCTGGAGTCAGGACACCTGGGGTGGATGCTGACTGCTTCACCCAGCTGAGTGCTGCGGGCATGTTGCCCAGTCTCTCAGAGGGTCCCTGTCCTCACACTCTCCTCTCAGAGTTGTGTTGGCCAATGAACTGATGAACATGCAAAGCCCACTTTTGACTCTGAGACCCACCGTGTTACCTAGAGGTGGCCATGACTTCTTTCTGGCCTGAGGGTAGCAACACTTCCACCTGTTCGCTCAAATTCTCTAAGGAAAGGGAATGCTTCCTCCTGCGGTTCCAATCACTGTGCTGGTGACTTCCCTATTTCTATTTTGTTTTATCCTCACCATTGATTCTTGCATGTGCGTACTGCTGTGATTCCTGTTTTTCACATAAGGACATAGAAGTCCAGAAAGGTTAAGTAACTTGCTCCTGATCACACAGCTGGTAAGTGGAGAATCTGAGATTCAAATCAAGGTCTTGTGTAATCACAATCTGAGCTGTGGGCTCCTTATCACATTGCACCAAGTCTTCCAGTAACAGGAAGAAGTAGCCACAAAGACCCCTCTACTAGCCCAATATAAGCTAATCAGGAAATCGGTTAAAATGAGGATGGCCATGCAATTTATCACCCAAACCAGGACAATAGTGTGTCCTGTATACACCACGAAGCACTCAGGAAGAGCCCAAGATAACAGACATAAACCAGGAAGTACAGTTAAGATATACATAGTGGGGGAAGAATGAACTACACTTATAACACAGTTCATGATTCTAAGACAGACTCACATTTTAACCTACAGTCACTGACATCTTAGCTTCAAAGAAATGCAGTGACAAGCAACAGTGCAAACTGTCAAATGTGTTTGTCACGGGGAAGGCAGGCAGAGGGCGAGGCTGTCTGCAACATGCAGGACCCTCATCCAGGAGGGCTGCCACAGTGGGAGACATAGGGTGGGCACCAAAGAGGGGGAAAGAAGTGTGCACAGAAAGAGCCAGAAGCACGGATGGGCAAAGCTGCTCGAGAGAGATCCATCCCTCAGGGTGAATTTGGGTGGGAGGAGAAGAGAGGGTCAGCCCCCAAGTCCTCCCCGTGGAGTCGTGGTCTGCACTCATTCTTACAGTTCTGGTTCCATCTAAGACCAGCAGCTGCTCCCTACCTCCCAGGATATCTTTGCCCCAGTCCTTCGCCTCCTGCACCAGGCTGGACATGGCCGAGGCTGCAGTTAGACTCTTCCAACGGGCACATTGGCAGAGCGTGCTTTTTCTCCCTACTCACCACAGTATGGGGCCCTGGACGTGGTCAGGAGGTAGACTCTCACTTCCTTGGGAAGCGGCTCTATCTTGATACCACTGTGTTCACTCAGGCCTGGAAATAAAAATCCAAAGAGGAGAACATTTTAGTGTCCCACAGCACCCAGCCATGTGCAGATGAATTCGCACATCCAGTATTCTACAGACACCTACCCTGTGTGCTCATTCCAGGTGCCGGAGCTTGCAGCCAGGGCCTCACGTATGCTAGACTCCACCACTGAGCTGCATCTCCAGACCTTTTTAAATTTTTTATATTGAGATAGTGTCTTGCTAAGTTGCCCAGACTGACCTCAAACTTACCATCCTCCTGCCTCAGTCCCCTGAGTCACTGAAATTACAACAGTGAGGTCACACGCCTGGCTACATGACCCATTCTGAATAGATAATTATAAGAAATTTTAAATTTCTCGTAAATCAGTCCACATGACAGTTGTTTTAATGACATTTGTCTTCTGTGCAGTGGATACACAGTGAAAGGGGAACATTTGACCCGAAGGTCAGCAGATGGAGGTCAGGGAGAGGGCGTTTGGGACAGAGAAGAGAGTTAGGGCAAATGCCCACATGATGAGGACATGTGGCATATACCCCAGGGAAAGTGGAGCTAGAGCTGAGGCTGGGCAGACAGTGGGAGGTGGCTGTTACGTTAGCTGGTCCGTCCCATCTTGGGGGAATGGAGAGATACCCGCCCTGAGCCGGAAATAGTGTCGGCTTGTTTTGTTATGGGAGATGCCCTTCCCCTAACATTCTGTCAAGCTGGCGTCCATTTCATTTGTATAAACAATGACAGGCGCTTGCAGTTCTGAGTGGTGGGACGTGGGAGAGCGTGGGATGGAGAGGAGCATTTCTGCTATTCACGAGGTTTGTTCCTAGAGTTTTTCACCCTGGACAACCCCAGGATATCTGCAGCAACAGTTGGCACAGATGAGCTAAGGCACCAATCCTTCAGCCTTTCAGAGTCGTCTCCCCAGGCTGGCCTGGATCATTCAGGAACTTGCCCAAGTCGCCCAGCAATTAGTCCACTCCCTCCACCCCAGCTGGCATGTGGCCACCACAGCACAATCCTCCACTGTGGAGTTCCCCACCACACACTCATTTAGGGGCTATGAAGAGCTGGATTTAGCCGGTCTAGCTAGGAGGACCTACAGAAGCATCTGTTAGAGTAGTGACATCTGTCAGAGGTGACATCTGGCAGGATTAGAACTTTCCCTAAATTGTCAAAAGGAGTCTGAGAGGTGACATTTTACCTATCCTTGGACAGGAAAGCAGAAAAGGGTTAAAGCAATCCAGACAGTTTCCGGCAAGGAAGTCCTTGAAGCTGGCACAGGGAAAGGCCGTCAGGGGACAGGAATTCTCCAGGGCACTGATGTAGAGATGCACAGCCCTCATGTGATCACAGATCAGATAACTGTAACCTGAACAGGGGGGAAAAAACCACAGCTGAGTTTTCAGTCAAGACAAATGGAAACTCCCTTCACGCTACTTACTGTAACTCTACTGAACTTCATATTCCAGAAGGCTATAAATACATAGGATGTCCCCTAGTCACATTTTAAAAATATTGACGGACATGGTTACCGCTTTCTCCCTTTTCCTTTTCCTGAGAGATATAACCTTAATCTACATGAAAATTGCCTGGCTTGAGACCCATTCTTCTGTGATTGTGCAAACTCTCCCTCCTAAGACGGAAGCATTGAAGGTGCTGACTCCACTTTTGGTCACAGTCACCTGTCTGCATATTCCTACCTCATCATCACCCACACAGCTAATGTTTTACAGCCTCATTTTACCCAACCGTGATCAGCTGTCATGGCCCTTCATGATTAATCTACAAAGCTGAAGTGCTGAAATTCAACTGGCCAAATGACTGGTACAATAAAGCTGCCAAGTTTCCCAATTTAGCAAAACCTTGATTTTGTTATTGTTATTATTCATTATTTAAAAGTGTGTGATGACTCCCATTGGATGGAGTAGCTGAGGCTAAGATAAATAGTGAGCCACAGAGGCTGGAGTAGTAGCTCAGGGGTTACGGCTTGCCCAGCATGTGCAAATACCCAAGTTCAAACCCCAGCACCACACACATAACAGTCTCGGAGCCACGTGAAAAACTAAATAAAAATTGTTTCTCTCTTTCTCTCTCTCGGTCTCTCTCTCACTGTCCCTCTCTCTTAAAAAAAAGAAAAATAGTGAGCTACAACCAACGCCAGGCTTCCAGGGTCTTTAGTCCCTCCCTGCACCATGGGACCCTCTCTCTGGGTCTGGCAAGTAAGGTTGAGCTGTGTGCTAACTTTCCTTTCCCCTACTGTTGGGACTCTGAACTACAGCCAAGTTCCTTCCTTCACTGACAGGGAGCCGAGGCAGAGACAAACTACACCCTTTTCGAGTTGTGAAGTAATGAAAAATGGTCAGCTAAAATGCCCCTGAAATTTTCCAACGCATTAAAACCAAACTAGGTCACTTTATCAGAATTACTGAATTTTTTTTAATTAAATTGTTAAAAAATGTATATTTTTGGGAAATTAGTAAATGTAGTAAAGCAAGTTAGTAGTTATTCAGCAAAATTGTCAAAAGTATCCTTAAAATGGTAAGAATATAGTAAAACAGGAAAAGACTAAAAATATAGTAAGCAGAAATCAGCATTTAAAACTTCCCTATGAAAAGCCAATAGATGGTTATAGTCATACGAAGAATATGACTGAACAACTCTTGTTGCTTAGCTTTTGAGGAATTTTAATATTTTTACAACTAATGCTATGAATAATATATGAATATATTCAAAAAGAACATTCCTAAAGAATGTATAGAGGAAGTACATATTGACTGAACGTGTTCAAGAGGATTATCTTTTTTTGAGAGAGAGAGAGAGAGAGAATAAATGTATTTATTTTTCATCTAGTTTTTGTTTTTCCTCCATTTTGTTTATATGTGGTGGTGGGGATTGAACCCAGATCCTTTTGCATGCCAGGCAAGTGCTCCACCGGTAAGCCACCTCCCCAGCCCTAAGAAGATTATCCTGAGGACAGTTTTAGAAGAATGTTAAGTCTTGTGTGTGTGGTGATGTGGTCATGCAGTGAACAGATTTCTTGGCTAACTAGCTTTGGGTCCGTCAACTTGCTTCTGCCACAATCACACTCTGCAGAAGCTGAAGCTGGTGTGGGCTCTGCCACAAATCAAGGCCCAGAGAAGAATAAGTTTATTGGCTTGAGTGATGTGAGATCATGGCAGGGCCTAAGATTAGTGGGGAGGGTAGCACAGGTATAGTACCAGCTTCCCATATCAGGCATTCCTGTCTGAAATTCATGGGCTCCAAAGATTCTTGGTAATGCATTATAGGACACCACAGAGGGCACTGTCAGAAGACCCTCCATGGCCCTCACTGATCCACTTAACGTGAAGACTGGTGGTGATTTCCAGCCTGTGGGGCAGCCAAATACCAACTCTCTGGCTTTCTGACCTGCGTGAATGAATGTGGGACAGCCAGGTTGGTCTTGACCTCCGTTGACAAAGTAATCCACGTGTCCAACAGGAATACGAATACCCAAATCTGAAAGAGGGAGAACCACATTAACTACTCCTTCTCTCTGAGAGAGAGAGAGGGAGAGGGAGAGAGAGAGAATTTCATTTTTTTCATCTGGTTTTTGTTTCTTCTCCACTTAGTTGTGTATGTGGTGCTGGGGGTTGAACTGGGGTCCTTGCACATGCCAGGCAAACACTCTACTACTGAGCCACCACTCCAGGCCCCATTAACTTCTCACTTCAGGCATATATTTTCCAGGACTTGCAGTAAGGTCCACTGGCAGCAGTGCCTGAGGTCTGGCCTTGGGAGCCTACCTAGTCTACATCCGCCTCACTCCGAAGAACTATGAGACTTCATAAGACAAGTCATGCTGAGCCAAAGACGAATCTATTTATAAGACACCCATATTCAGCCAGACCTGGTGGCACACACCTGTAATCCCAGTGGCTCAGGAGGCCGAGGCAGGAGGATCAAAAGTTCAAGAACCAGCCTCAGCAACTTAGCAAGGCCCTAAACAACTCAGTGAGATTCTGTCTCAAAATAAAAATTAAAAGGGCTTGTTGGGGGATGTGGTTCAGAGGTTAATTGCCCCTGGGTTCAATTCCTGCTACAAAAAAAAATAAAGTCAAATTTTCTTTAATCAAGTTTGTATGAATTAATAAATATTTTAAACTTGATAATTTAGTTTCTGTTTTCCTTCAAGCAATAGTTCAGATACATATTTGGGGCCACATTTCCACAGTCTCGCACAAAACATGCTTTTGTGCTCGGTTGACTAAGTGGAAGCGTGATGTGACCGAGTTTAAGAGAACAATGATAGCCCTCATATCCCAGGCCCTCCCACCTTGCACAGCTGATCTCCCTGTCCCAGATTGGGTCAGGGCCAGCCACCAAAGACCATGACTTTCTCGTTCATGTCATCTGTCACTGTTGTAAGAAATCAATTGTGTATTATTTGTTTAATGACGACATTTATCCAAGGGTTAAGCAGAGACATAGAAATCACCCTTAATTTCTGCCTTTCACTCCCCACATTGAGCACATTAGAATGGTCAGCTCTACCTCAGACATACATTCTGAATCCTTCGACTACTCTTGGTCTCAATTACTACCACCTTGGCCCAACCCACCGGGATTTCCCCCAGATTACTCCTGCAATCACCCCGTCCCCAACCTCTGGACTTCCCTTACTGCCCTTCTATAGTTCATTCCTGAATAGAAGCTGTGGTCATCCCTTAAAGAAATCTAAGTCACTGCCCTGTCCTTAGTGAGCATATAACCAAAGGGAAGCTCCTTGTCGTGGGCAGCCTAGGCTGCTTCCCTCTTCTCCCCACTCAAGACCTCTTCCTCCTTCACTGCCTCTAACCACACAGTTCTCTTTCTTGTCTCTAGAACAAACCAAGACCTCATGTCCAGGCCTTCGTTCCCTTCTAGCTGAGGCACCCTCTCCCACTGGCATGCCCTCCTCCCAGCCTTCCCAGGGCTCTTCTCATCTGCTTGGGCAGATGTTCCCCAATAATCCCAGAAAGCAGATTCCCTGCCCACGTCACCCTCTCACACTTCCCTTATTATAATGTAATTACAATGTATAATTATCTCATTTGTTTCCTTGGATATAAAATCCAAATTGCAGGGTTTTTGCCTGATATTTATCTGGTGGGTCCCTAATACCTCGCACATTACTTGGCTCATAGTGAGTGCCTAATAGTTTTTTAGTGCATAAGTGGATGGGTGCCTGACCGTGTATCCTGTAAGTCACATGCAGGCTAGGACCTTTTGTGAAGTTTTGTTCACTGTCCTATTCTTGGTACTTGCTATGGAGCTCAGTAAAGATTGACTGAATAAATGGAATGGTTCTTTTCCAGTCCCATCAGGAGCTTTGAAGAGCCTAACAGAAGTATCTCGGGTAGCTGGGGACTAATAAGCCATCTAGTTAGCACATTTAGGGATAAAAAGGACTTGTGTTATTAATGAACAAGGCTAATTCATCTGGCAGAGGCAGACAAAGTATCTGTGCAGTGAAGATGGGAACCAGGCTGCACGGGCTTCTTGCAGAATCGTGCATCGGTGAGTCTTGGGTGCTGTAAAAGGCTTCTGGCCACAGGGAATGAGACGTGGACTTCTGTTTCTTAAATTGCAAGCTCTTTTGGTCAGGGTCAGATGTTATTTCTCCTTGCCGCAGTGACACTGAGTACAGTGCCTGGCACAGACTCCAGGGATTTCCACCAAGTAGAAGTGAGGAGGATGGTCCACCTTCCTTCCCAGTTGGTCAGTAGGGCTTAATTTGGTTGTAATGGATTGAGAGTTGAGGGGTCTTTCCTATGTTGGTCACTACTAGAAGGGGGATTCTCATTCTCCACTGGACTGAGGACTAGCTTGATGGAGGGCTTGTCCACAAGGGAGGAGGGGAGTCTTGACAGACCTGTGTTCCTGGGGAGTGGAATTTCCCTGTCCCCAGGGACCATATGCAATCACCTTGGAAAGCAACATGGCTTTCGCATAAGTCAGTCAGGAAGCAAGGCCTTCCCAATCTCTTCTTAGAACAAGGTTTGGTGTTGAATCAGAGAATGGGATTCCCAAACAAGCAATTTTATCCATGAGTGAGAACCCTCCTGCACATTGGCAGCTAAAAAGAAAAACTGTTCGTCTCAATGATCACAGAATGACTCCCGAAAGACACTTTTAAGATCATTCTGGTAAACTCCTCACTGTAGAGCAGAAACTCTGAGAGGGACAGGGGCTCTCTGCCCAGGGCCACACCACTAGATGCCAGCTTCCTGGCCTCTGCCCTGTGTTTAATCCTTCCCCCCAGGCATGTCACCCCAACTCACTGTCGCTGTCTGTGTGAATGGCTTCCACATAGAGGGCATCGCCAGCATCCAAGCGCTCCTCCAGGCTGGCTCTGGTATACTCTGGTCCAGCTGGGTCCAGGCCTGCAAGGACAGACTGTTATCAGCAGCCCCCTTTCCTCTTGGCTGCAGGAACCACCATGGGCCCACCATACATCTCCCTGGCAGCCCCTCCAGTTCAGATCATAGAGTCCTCCGGCAAAGACCAAGGCTTGGGAGAACTAATTCAGGATCACCTTACCCAAGGAACCCTCACTGTTGTCTCTCTTGAGGTAACCGTCAATGGCCCAGTTTCTCTGGCTCTAAAGAAGTTTGATAGCTCCAAAATTTGGCAATAACTAACATGATAATATTGAACTTCAGGGGCAACTGAGTCTTACCCCATGGGGGCCTCTCTGGATGATTCTGTGGAATACGACTCAGAATTATCTTACCAAACAGCCAGGAGTTTGGGGTATTTGCCACAGAACTCTCATTGATTGAGAGCGGCTCCTGAAACACAAAGTCCCCTGCATGTTTGCAGGTATTTAACAAAACTGTCTGAAGGTGATTCCCACAGTGGGCCAAAGAGATGTGGTATTTTTTGACACATTGTGTAGATCTTGACACTGGGACTCTAATACTAATAGTAGAGACCGTGCAATAATAACACAATAACATTTTATGTGTAAAAGAACAATAATAAATAAAAAGGACTACAGTAATTAAATAGATGACTCAATCGTAAGAAGACTCAACACACTCCCTCCAGGGCAATCCCTTTCTATCTCCAAATCCCGGGAGGATGGGCAGGAGGAATATTACCTGTGATCCGTCCCAACTGGCCTTTGTAGAAATGTCCCACCATGCCCCCAACGTGGGCTCCTAGGCTAACTCCAATGATGTGGATTGAGGATTCTGACACACCCAGCGCCTGCAATGGGCATCAACAGTGAATTCCTTTTGGGCACAGTAAATTTTTCCTGAGGTTCCAGAGGCTGAGGGCCCTGGGCAGGACACACCTACCATACAGGATTTGGAGAAAAGAGCAGATCTCTCATTCGTCAACCACTCATCCTCCTCCAGGGCTCCCCACCCTGACAATCCCCTCACTTCAGAGTGTGTGTCATGATCACGGACATCGCTTTTGAGGGGTCACTAAACACCAGGCAATCTGCATTCTCTGTCTGCTACTCCTTTCATAGAGGAAGAGCCGGAGCCTCAGCCAGGTTCCACGCCCTGTCAAATCAGCACTCCAAGTGACTAATTCCAGATTTGAACTAGAGACCAACAAGTCCCGGATGGCTGTGTTTCTGCCCCACGCTTCCTGAAGTCGTGATTTTTTTTTTCTTTCTGCTCCCATATCTTCTCCATAAGTGGCCCAAACTCACCATAAGTTCTTTTGCACCTACCAGGAGTTTACTGAGGAAACGGGAGATCTCCAGACTCAACTTAACCACATTGTCCACAGCTGAGAAGTAGACACCTGTGGATCCGTAAACCCAGTCCACAGCAATCACATTAGCATCTACTGCATGCAGAACGGCTCTAATGAATGTGTCAATCCAGGAAGGTTTTGTTCCTAAAGCCCTAGACATGGGGACAAGAAGGAGAGGAAAATGACCTGCGAAGCTGATATCCATTGTCACGGAAGCCTCTAGTAATCCCAAACCCAGAGAAGAAGTCAAAACCATCACATAGTGCTTTGGGCACAGGGAGGACATAATCTCAGTGCTGTGAGCCTCCTGCCAGCACATGTGGAGGCTTCGTGTAAATTACACAAGGGGACCTATGGTCCAAGTAGCTGAGCCTCATGCCAGGTTCAGAGCTCAAGTTGGATTTCCGTCCCCCCTGCCTTAAATCAGGCACATTTGTGTAATGCATAAATTATATGAACCACATGCACAGCCTTACCCGTTTGTGGTATTTGTGAAAGGATGACTTTGTACCTTAACCTTTAGATTTGTGATCTTGATTCTTATAGGCTCTTTCCTTGAGGACGTTTCCATTCATCCATTTACTCATTCACTCATTCAACAAATTTTTATTGAGTACTTATGGACCAAGTAGAATGCTATGTGTTTTCTAAGAAATAAAGACAAGTAAGATACAGTCCCCTGGGCTTTTGGAACTGAAGGAATAATGACACTTTTTAAGAAAAAGAATGACGGAATTTTTTTCAGAAATCTTTCCCCACAGATTGGGAAAGAAGTTTTGCCAATAACCTCTGCTATAGGAACAATCTGAGTGTACAGACTGGTTTGTGCTTTGGGGGACTTAGAATCACACAGAGCAGCTAAACTGACGCGCCCTCCAGCTCTCTTAGCTATCCCTGCTTTGGAGGTATGGACTCAGCCTTGGTTAATGACTGAATGTGAGGATTGCTAGAGGAGAGACTTTGGAAGAGTGAGAGAGGAATGCCTAATGAAGTATGTGTCTGGGCCCTTGGAGTCCAGAGATCCAGGAGGCAGAGAGAGGCCAGCAATCAGGAAGTAGTGATCCTCTGTGCCTACCTCTTCATCAGATGCCCCCAGCTTGAGTTGCTCTATTGATCGTGCAATTCCACCACACTCTTTCCCGCATTCCTTCCAGAAACCTTTCTCTGTTCTTGGCCTTGTCACTTGGGTTAAAATTGTTGGAAGGAAGGACGGTGATTGAATTGAGGCTCAGTGACTGTATATTATGACAAAACATGGACCATAGAGTATCAGAAACTTGCAAAAGAGGCCAGGCATGGTGGCGCATTCCTGTAATCCCAGCGACTCAGGAGGCTGAGGCAGAAGGATCACAAGTTTGAGGTCAACTTCAGCAACTAAGTGAGACCCTAAGCAACTTAGTGAGACCTTGTCTCAAAATTAAAAATAAAAAGTGGTAAAGCACCACTGAGTTTAATCCTGGTATCAAAAAATTAAGAAAGAAAGAACGAAACTGCAGAAGAGAAATGTTCCAGCTCCTGAGAAATGCTAACCTTTGGGTATTATGGAAGTACCTACAAATAGAAGTTTCTCCGGTCACAAACCAAGGAAAAAGTGAAAAAAGGAAATAAAACCCTGGGTAAAAACACCATGCTGTTACCCCTAGGTAACTGCACAAAACCTGTGACCTCATTGTCTGCGATGAATCATGTCATGCAGCCCACACTTCAGAGACATCAGGATGATGTTCTCATAGGAACCACTGAGGCCATCCCTACAACTTCCCTTAATTCAGATGTGGAAGCTGAAGCTCTGGGTTTGGAGTGACAGGTCAAGGTCACACATGTGTACTGCTTGGGAGAATGCAGACAAGACTGAGTGGAAGAGAAACATGTGTGACCAACAAGGAAGAGCACAATGGGTATGCATGCTTATGAGACACCTTCAAAACCAGCAGGGCTTGATGTTTTGATGGCTCTTGCGATGGTCAGTGAATCCACTCCTCCTCTTGCTCCCCACTCCCTTCCTGTGGCACTATTCACGGTTCTTAGCTGAAGAGATCCTACTGGCTGGTGAGCTCCCACCTGAATCCGTGAATAATTAGTTTGGTTCCAAGACTGGCATTGAACCCAAAGTTTTGGATGTCACTGCCTTCTTCCAGCAGCTGCCCACAGGTAGGATCTGAAGGTGTGAAGAGGAGAAACTGCACTTTGAGACTTGTCCCTCGGAGGAGGTTGGCATTCTGGAAGTCGGTGCACTTTGGCTGTGAGGTAGGAGATACATCCCCTGGAAGAAAATAAAATAAGACAAAAACATCCAGAGTAAGGTTATCTATTTATAGAAGGAAGAAAGATGTTCTCAGAAGGAAGAAAGAAGCAGGGGCTTTCAGGCATGGGGTTTATTGTAAGTCAGCTAGGGCAAGAATCACTTAATGATTAAAGCCCACCTTAACTCTGTAACCAAAATCTGTGAATATTTTCATGCCTAAGGATAAAATGCTAGAACATAATATGAATATTGCTTAACCAGAAGAGGTTAAAGTCTGGGGCTGGAGTGGTGGCTCAGTGGTTATGGCGCTTGCCTGGCATGCACAAGTACATGGGTTCAAAACCCAGCACCACGTAAACACCAAAGTGTCAGAGCAATGAAAGTCACATGAAAAACTAAATAAAATTTATTCTCTCTGTCTCTCTCCTCTCTCTCACTCTCTCTCACTGTCTTTCAATCAGAAGAAGTGGAGGAGGAGGAGGAAGAGGAAGAGGAGGAGGAGGAGGAGGAGAGGAGGAGGAGGAAGGTAAAGTCCATGCTGATATACTACTGTATATGGGCTGAATGATTAGCCCCTTCCCCAAAATTCATATGTGGAAGCCATAACCACTAATACTTTAGAATATGACTAAATTTGGAGGCAGGGTCTTTACAAAGTTAATTAAGTGAAAATGAGGCCAGTAGGGTGGTCCCTAATCCAATATGATTGGTGTCCTTATAAGAAGAGGAAATTTGGACAGGGACAGAGGAAAGATGATGTGAAGAGGCACAGGAAGACAGCCATCTGTGAGCCCTAGAGATGCCTGAAACAGATCCTTCCCTGGTGGCCCTTAGAAGGAACCCACCTTACTGACACCGTGAGCTCAGATTTTCAGCTTCCAGAACTGAGAGATACAAAATGTCTGTTGTTTAAGATACCCCAGTCTGTGGCACTTTGTTATGGCCACCCCAGCAAACTAAAACAGATTTCTAGAAAGAATCCTTGATGCGCCAAATGAGCTATAGCCCTGGGGACTAGGCTTACCCTGGTCTGAATGCCCATTCTGGGGGATTTCAAATGCACTACTCCCACATAATCATTTCTTGTCCTTTTGAAGGGTCCAGAGAAAAGCTAGAGCCTTCTAATGGCCAGCCATTGACTGCTAGCCAACTACAAAGAAGAGCTTTAGAGAGTCACCCACTGAGCAGCGCCTTATGTTACAAGCCATTAAATTGAATATCATCTGGCCAAGATCATCAAAAACCCTTTCACAATATCAGCTTCCTTTTCAGGAAGCTGAAAATCTGCCCATGGACATTGCCAAGCACCCAATACCCAGTACCTAAAAACCCATCCTTTTCTGTGATACAGCGGGGTGGTCTCTGACTTCCAGCAGCTCTGACGGGGAGAGCCGGGCGGCAGCAGCAGGTTGCACACAGCCCAATCGTGGCGCTGTTGACAGCTCCCTAGCATTACCGCCACAGAACAAGCAAGTCCCAGAATCAGCGGCTCAGGGGAAAGGTCCAGGTCGCAGACTTTGTTCTGTGAAGGCCGCTCCACTGAGGAAGACAGCAATTTTAGATTGTGCAGTGGTTATCTGCTCTCAGAGGTAACAGGAGCACAGGCCATCTGGAGTGACTAGAGTGTGAGCCAAGAGTGGAACCCAGTCCTAGAGAATCCCTTACACAGCAGGGCCTTCTGGAGCAGCAGCCCCACCACTGCTTCTGAGCCCCAGGTCTTGTCCCCAGGCCTCTGTCATACCCTGGCCAGCAGCCAGGTATTGGAAACTCCTGAAATCAAACCCACTCTGGTTGCAGCAACTCGTATCACTCCTGAGCGCCTCAGCCTGCAATTTGAGCTTGCACAGGACATGAGGGAGAAAGGAGCTTACTGTATGATTCATCTGCCTTCCCCAGTCTTTGGCTTTTAATGAAAAGATGAAATGATTCTGCTTAAACATGCAATTTAAACTATATAAATTGCCAGGCATGGTGGCACACACCTATTATCCCAGTGACTCGGGAGATTGAGGCAGAAAGATTGCAAATTCAAGGCCAGCCTTAGCAACTTAGCAAGACCCTGTCTCAAAATAAAAAATAAAAAGTGCTGTACATGTGGTTCAGTGGTTAAGTGCTCCTGGGTTCAATCCCAAGTACAAAAAAAAAGTATAAACTACATAAATTAATAAATCTGCTCTGTTGGTCATATGGAAAAGCCTGTGTCCGTGGAAAAGCATTAACAGTCCTTTTGAATGACCATAATATGTCAGAAGGCAAGTGTTATGGGTTTGAGTGTAATTCAAGTGTCCCCCAAAGTTTTATATGCGAAGTCTTGGTCCCCAAGGTGGCAATATCAAGAGGTACAGTAGATCTGTAAGAGGTGGGGACTGTGAGAGGTCCTTAGGTCACTGGGGACATGCCCTCAAAGGGGACTGTGGGCCTTGGACTCTCTTCCTTTCCCAACTCCTGGCTTGAGATGTGACGCTTTGTTCCAACACCTCCCCAACATGATGTGCCACGTAAACCAGAGGTTAAACCAAAGGGACCTTCCAATCTTAGACTTGAACCTCCCAAACTATGAGTTAAATAAGGCTTCTTTCTCTTTATCTTACTCTCGTGTATGTGTGCATGTGTGTGTGTGTAAATGCACGCATGCATGTTACTGGGGCCTCTACCACTGGGGCCTCTACCCCCAGTCCTCTTTATTTTTGATTTTGATACTGGATTTCTCTAAGCTGCCAAGTCTATCCTTGAACTTGAGATCCTCCTGCCTCGGCCTCCCTAGCCTATAGGTTTAATGATGTGCACACAGTGCCTAAGGTCCTTTTCTCTTTTTAAAGTTAATTGCCCAGGGTATTTCATTGTTGTAACTCAAATCTAATACAGCAATCCCCAATCACCGTCAAAGAATCAATATCCAGACAGCATCATCTAAATGAAATGTGATAAAAGTAGAAATCAATACCAAAAGTCATTCAAAAATACATTTGCAAATATTAAAAAGACTCATCTAAGCAATGTGTGGGTCAAAGAAAAATCACAATGGAAAGTAGAGAATATTAAAACCTAATAACAATAAAACCAATATATATCAAAATTTGTGTAGTGTAGCTAACGCAGCACTTAGTTATAATAGTTTATTGGGAAGCCATTAGCCTGAGGCAGCTGTAGTGCTTTAAGTTCCTACCTGAGTAAACTATAACCCAACCAATAGAGAACCACCCCCCGCCCTAGGAAAATGAATCTTAAGCATTACTGATCTGAAGTGACCAACTAATCTCTAACTAGGGACTTGAAGGTTACCAATCCACTTTATTTTTTTCCTTTGTGGTACTAGGGATTGAACTGCAGGACGTTCTACCCTGAGGTATCCCAGTCCTTTTTATTTTTTATTTTGAGACAGGGTCTCGCTAAGTTGCTGAGGTTGTCCTCAAACTTGTGATCCTCTTGCCTCAGCCTCCTGAGTCACCAGGGCTAGGACTACAGGGTGCCACTGCACCAGCTCCAATCCACTTTAACCACTTGAATGTTTTCTTTGCTTGCTCCACATTTATCTTTTTAAAAATACCTCATGCCTCTTTGGTGAAACCCTGGACCACTTGTGGTCTGGAGCTGCCTAATTCATGCATCACTATTGGCTCAAATAAACTTCTAAAAGCAAATTTTAAGTGACTAAGTTTATCTTTTAACAGGGGAAATATATGAAAATATTAGTGGGAAATAGGGAAAGATTTAGATTAGGCACTTGCTCTCAGAAAAGAACAACACATAACTCCAAATAAAATTAGGAAAAGAAATATAAAAGCAATAGCTGAAATTAAAGAAATAGAAAACAAGGAAACATGAGCAGCATTGCCAACAACTCAGCCATTGTGGTTTCCCAGGCCAAGCTTCTTGGACATGTCTGTTGATTCTTCCCATTCTCTCATCTCCTACACACAAATGATAAGTAAATCCTGTTGGCTGTACCACTGGTATCAAATATTCAAAATTCAACCATCCCCACCATCTACCCAGTCACAACCTTGGTCCAACTCACCATCATTTCTCAAAGGTAATGTGATAGCCTGGCACTGTTTTTCTTGTCTTTGCCCCTTTGGCCTAGCTGCAACACAGGAGACAGTCTTATCCTTTTATTTATTTATTTATTTTTGGTACCAGGAATTGAACTGAGGGGCACTTAACCACTGAGTCACATCCCCACCCAGTTTTTATTTTTGTTCTGAGGTAGTGTCTTGCTAAGTTGTTTAGGGTCTTGAGAAGATGTTACGGTTGGCTTTGACCTTGGGATGCTCCTGCCTCAGCCTTCTGAGCCGTCGAGATTACAGGTGTGTGCCACCATGCCCAGCAGATTGATACTTTAAAAACGTAAGTCAAGTCATGTACCACCTCCGTGCAGAAGCCTTTAAGGCATCCCACTCAGAACAAAACCTGAAGTCCTAACAATGGACTACAAGGCCTTAAATGATCTGACCACTCCTCAAGAGCCCTTTGTTTTATCCTACTAGGCTCTTCTCTTCCAGCCAGGGGTCCTCCTTGCTTTTCCTCCTGCCGAGGGGGGGGGGGGGGTAGGGGACTTTGCACTGACTGTACCCTCTGCCTGGAATGTTCCCCTTGGATCTGCCTGGCTCGTTCCTTTCCCTTCCCTCCTTCTGGTCTTCCATGTTCTCTAACCATCTTTTGAAATAATCTGCCTATGCCCTCACCCTAGCTCTCTTGATCTTCTTTACCCTGATCTCTTTATTTGTGTACCAACCATCACCTTCTAATCTACTATGGAATGTACTAACTTGCTATATGTGTTGTTTACTGATTGTCTCCCTACATTATTATACTTTCAAATAAGACAGGGATTTTTATCCATTTTGTTCACTCCACTGCTTAGAATAGTGCCTGCCACACACAATAAACTACAAGAGCTAATTCTTTGCAAAGAATGATAAACTAGATGTACTTTTGATAAGATAAAGTAAGAAAAAAAGGACATAACCACTAAATAATATCAGGAATAAAAAGGGGATATAAATATAGACACAGTAGTTTGCTTTTAAAACCATAAAAGAGCATGTTTGTAGCCAGACAAAAATTAAAAACATGAGTATTTTCTTAAAATGTGGATAATTTCCTAGATAAGTGTAACTTATCAAAGCTCAGTCAAGAAAGAAAAAAAACCAGAAAATCCAATGCAAAACAAAGGAATTGGAACAGTAGTTTTAAATCCATCCATCTAAAACCTCTAACAGACCAGCTTTATAGAGTCCTACCAACCCTGCAAGCTTCAACTCACACATATTGACCCAGAGAATAGAAAATAGGAAACAGAATTCCAACTCCTTCTACAAGAATAATAAAAGTATCTAACCTAGGTAAAGTATGAGCAAATCTAAATCCATCAAGTATAATAAGACCAAAAAGTACGAAAAACACACCATGGCCAAGCAGAGTTTAATCCAAGGAATAAAAGGATTATTTAATATTATAAAACATATTAATGAAATTATATAAACATAATTAATGATTAACATAAAACCAGATGCTCATCTCAACAAATACAATTCCATTTAGCACTGGGAACAAACAAGAATGCCTTCTTCCATCACTGCTTCTGTTGAATATTGTACGGTGGTCCTGGACCTAGCTATGGAAATGAAAATAAAATAGAATGAAGTTATAGAATTTGACAAGGGAGAGGGGAAAAAATGCCAGTATTTGAAGATGATCAAACTGTTGATCATTCAAGAGTAGAAAACATTGCATAGTGAATCCAACTCAGACACCCCCAACTCCCCCACCCCACCAACCACCACTCAAACCGAAGAACAACAACAGATGAGGCTCAAAAGGCAGAAAAAAGGGCTCTGATCCTGACTCTTAGCTTTTGATAGATATCCTTTATGAAGTAGTTTTGTTGTGTTGTTTTGTTTTTGTTGAGATAACCATATGGTTTTTCTTCTTTAATTTGTTCATATACGAATTATATTAATATATTGTGTAAGGTTTAAAAAATCCTTAAGTCAGGTGCACTCCTATCATCCCAGGGACTCCGAGAGGCTGAGATAGGAGGATCACAAGTGTGCGGCCAGCCTGGGCAACTCAGCAAGACCCTGTCTCAAAATAAAAAATTAAAGGGGCTGGGAATGTAGTGCAGTGGTAGTATAACTGGGTTCAGTCTTAAGTGCTGAAAAAAAATTCCTTTCATTATTTGGATTAAACCCTGATTTTCCATGATGTATTTTTTCTTTGTTTTCTGATACAGTTTTCTAATTCACTTTTTTCTATATTATTTTACCAGTATGTGTGTTTTTATTTTATAATTCTCAGCATGCTTATTTTAAAGACATCATGGCAACCTCTACTGTATACCCTTTTGCCCTGTGGGAGGGAGTTTTGTCTCTTTTCTTCTCAGTGGAATAAATCCTACCCTTAAAAAAAAATCTACATCAAATATTTTAAAAGCTCATCTCAGTCTGGAGTGGTGGCTCAGCTGTTACCGTGCTTGCCTGGCATGCACAAGGATGCAAGTTGGAACTCCAGCACCACGTATACAATGAAGTGTTGGAGCAATGAAAGCCACATGAAAAACTGAATAAAATTGATTCTTTCTCTCCCACCGTCCCACTCTCTCTTAAAAAAAGAAAAAAAAAACAACAATAAAACTCATCTCATCTGGAAATAAAAAAGATTTCTGTGATCATAAAAAAAGAGTCAATACTATAACACCTAGCACAGAAGTAAGAGAAACTAAAAATATTTAAGTATAGCAAAGAATGATAGCACACACCTGTAATCCCAGCTACTTGGGAGGCTGAAGCAGGAGAATCACAAGTTCAAGGTAGAAAGTACACAGGCTTGGGGGCATTGTTCTGTGCTAAAGTGCATGCCTAGCGTGCGCAAAGCTCCAGGTTCAATCCCCAGGACCAAATAAACAAAATATGAAAGTGCAGTTTAAAGTACAGACAACAGATGGAGAGGTTCCAACATTTACCTAGTAGTTGTTCTCTAAAGAAAGAGAATGAAAAATTGGCCTGCAGGCTCTAGTTTGCTCACCTATTTTAAGTATCTTTTCGTTGTATGCTAATTTTCTGGGTTTAGTCCTGAACTGTCTTTTTTCACTCCAAATATTTTTCCAGTTTTTCTTCTCTTTCATGCTTTTAAATTTTCCTGCCTAAATAACAATGAAAAACCAGCATGTGTGATAAGTATCATATAATAAATAAATATTTTTAATTAAAATTTTATAAAAGAAATAGTTCAGAAAAAAAGAGAATGAGAGAAAAAGCAATGTTTTTAAAGATAATTTTAAGATTGTCTATATAACTAAAATTATGAATTCTGTGATCAAAAATTATTCTCAGAATGAGGAAGATCAATAAATAAATCTATACTAGGCATCAGATTAGCAATAATGAAATAATCTGACACAATTAAATATTAGTGAGAGAGGAAATGTGGTTGTACACAGTTTGGGTGGGGATATGAAATGGGTCAACCACTTTGGAAAGCAATTTGGTTGTATCTGATAAAGACAGAGAGCCCATTGCTTTCAGATCCAGCAATCCCATTTTCAGATATCAATCTTAAATTTTTCACATTACAGCATTCTGTAATAGAAAAAAAGTCTAGAAACAACCTGGCTGAACTTCGGTGGAGAGAAATGTGTTAGTTTATAATCAAATAACCTGCAATATTTAAAATGAAGATTAGTATCTCTCTACTTGAATCATCCCTGTTGATCCCTAAAAGGTAAAACTAGAAATTTTAAAATTTTCTCTCCACAGTCCCTCTCCCCAGAGGTAAATTTCATGCATATTTTCTTCTGATTCTTTCCAGGAAAAATTGTACACATACATAGGCATAAACTTTATATATTTAAGTGTTCCTTTTGTGCTGATTTTGTAGTGGAAAATACCTAGAATTCAGTCAAAGATAAAAGAATTCTATTTTGCAAGTTTAAAAGCACTGGGGTTTGAAAACTACGTCAATCAAACTGTAATGGAACTCAGACAGAACACAGGACTCTTCAGCCAAAAGGGAAGTGGTGAAAGACAGGAAAGATCATAGAACCCCTTCTAGGATGCTATTTGGTCAGCAGAAATGGGAGGTGATAAAGAAAAAGAAAAGATTCCAGGCAGTAGACACCATAATTCCCTGGGAAAGGAGAAATGAACCACTAGATCTCCCTAATTCTGGGATGGTTTTTCTCCGGAATGGTTAAGGTGTTAAGCTCTGTGTGCCAAAATTTCCCCTGCAAGCAGGGTGGGGTCCCCTGGCACAGTGGGCTTTAGGGACCAGAAAGACCCAAAAGTCAATTAGCATAAATGCTTCTCATTCTGGGAGGAACATTTGCATGTGTGAACTACACTTTGTTGATAACTTTCCTCTGGAATCAGGGGGATATTCCTGGATAGTAGTAGACTCTTTGCCTTCAGATTTCCTCTTAGGAAAACAGAGTTCTAGTTTTTGGTGAAAGGAACCTGGGAAGTCCAGGGAAAATAAAATAGTTCTTAGAGGTGACAAGGATGGGAGTGACAGGCCCTAGGGACTGGTGGTAGGAGCCTGCCTCCTTCATCCCCAATTTTTGCAAAAAGCTTCTTTGGACAGGTGCAGGAAATGGCAGCTACCGCATTCCCTGTACCCTCCTCTGCACATTCCCACTCCTGTTCCAGGCTCCTTTGATGCTGGTGAATGAAGTTTTGCAGGTCACCAAGGTGCTTCGACTGACCATCCAATGCCCCTAAAAAAGCCCATTAGAGGACCTCTTCAATCAGAAGACACAAAATTGTATGCCATTCTGATTTGGAGATGAGAGGTTCCTTTGATGCTCACTACCAATCTGTTGTCAGCCTGAGTAGATTGAATCAAGATTCTGGAGACCTTATCAGGTGTCTAGCTAGGGTTATGGAAGAAATAGTTTAAGAAGATGTAGTCCCCACCCTCATAGAGACCACCTCTAACTGGGAATGACCAAACCAGCGTGGATGAGACCCTGCACTAGGGTGGGCCCAGGTAGTATTTGAGAGTGAGGAGGCAAGATCCTGATGCTGGAGGCATTCTGCCTGAGGGGATGTTCATAGGTTGCAAGCGGTGAGGAGATTCTAGATATAGGTAGCTGGAGGGTACGTGGGAGAAGATGAGGGCTTGGCAGATTTAGTGAGGCTCGGGTGCATTCAGGGCAAGGACCGCAGATTGAGGTCCAAGGCCTGAGTACAGGAACTGAGTGCCTGGTTTGTATGCGAAGTGGTTTCCTGGATGAAGGAGGGCAGCTGACAGTGAACTCTGGCTGTCTGTAGAGCCTCGATGTGATTGCTGAAGAAATTTAAAAGAAGAATCTTCCATTCACATCCCAGACACTGCAGAGCAAGAGCCTACTGTCTTCTGCAACTTGTGTGCTACTTCACCAAGACCCCAGGCCCCATTTTTGAGGTGAGGTAAGTGAAGAACAGGTTTGTCCTGGACTTTTTGAGGACTTGCAACTAGAATATCTGGATGTGAGGCTGGAGAGGTGGCTCAGTTATAGAACGCTTTGCCTGGCATTCGTAAGGACCCAAGTTTGATTCCCCAGCACCACATACACAACTAAATGGAGGGAAAATAAAAACTAGATAAAAAAGTTTTAAAAAGAAAACAGAATAGCTGGATGATTGAGAAAAAGAAAACAGGGTGTGGGGAAGGGTAAAGAACAGTATAGGTAAAAAAATCTTTATACCTCATATGCTAAAGGACTAATTTATATATAGCTCTAATAAATCTATTAAGGATAAAAAAAATGACCCAAAGCAAAGGGCCTAAATAGGCAATTAATTGAAAGGAAATGAAAATAGACAATTGATAAATAAAAAGAGGTTTAAGCCAGGAGCAGTGGTGCATGACTATAATCCCAGCAGTTTGGGAGGCTAACACAGAAGGATGGCAAGTTCATAGTCAACCTTAGCAACTTAGCAAGGCCCTGAGTAACTTAGCAAGACACTGTCTCAAAAAATAAAAATGGCTGGGAATGTGACTCATTCCACTTAATGTGGTTAAGTGGCCCTAAGTTCAACTCCTGATACAAAAAAAAAATAAAATAAATAAAAATATGTTCAACCTTAATCATAATAAGAAATAGGAATTAAGTCAACACTGTAATATTTTTTCTATCAGATTGACAATACAAAAAATGTTTGATATTCCAGAGTATTGACAGGTGGAGAAATGATCATGCCCACAAACTAATAAATAGTTAAAACCTCTTTGCAAATATCTACAAAAATGTATAATATATAATTCCTTTCCACACAGTATATGGTATGTAAACAGCCATTAAAAAGGATGGGGTAGCTCTATATGTTGATATGGAGGCTTTCACAAAAATGCATATAATACATGTGTATTATGTAAAGAAAAAATACACAATATACATAAACATATATAGTGGGGTCACATGATACCTTTAGAGCTGTATGTGTTTTTCTTATTTGCATATATTTCCATGTATTAATTGTACCCTTATTAAAATTTTTGAATCTTAAATATTATAGGTTTCACTTGGGTTCACTTTATCTCCATGACACAAGGATTTATAAACAATAGGAAAGAAAGAGATGTATAGAATTAAATACCGACTTGTCCAACTCTGAAAACAGTCTAGTTTCCCTTTCTTGGGCCTGAGTGGTGAACAAGTGTTAAAGAAAAGTTGCTCAGGACCTGGCAGGGCCCAGGCTTCCATGACAGGAAGTGAGTCTTAGGCCCAGGGGCAGGACGCTCCTTTCCCCTTCCTGGGCTGCTTGTGGTTCACACAGGTTGACTTCATGCTCTGAGAGTATCAGAAATGTCAGCTCTACGGTCCTGCCTTTAATAATCTTAAATGTATTCTTCAGCTTTGTATCTCACTTACGCTTTTGTTTTAGAAAAGTTCTTTGTCTAAAAGAGTCCGATTTTGTGGTCTGGGCCAAGAAGGGAATGGGTTGCCCTGACAGGGACAAAGGGGTCTCAAAACCACAGCCAGACACCATGTTGTCTGTTGTGAAGGTAATGGAAGAGCCAGAGGGTGTGTCTGGGGTTGTGGGCTTGCCCCCACCCATGCTTCAGAGGACACTACCGGGCAGGAGGAGGGTGGGGCTCCCACCACAGCCGACTTGAAGGTGGCTCTTACCAGACATGTAGGGGCAGCCCAGCCTTCAGTGAGGATGGCCCAGGATGGCTTAAAAGAGGCCCTGGCTGGGTCTCCTCAGCCACCTCTACCCCCAGCTCAACACTACAGGCTCTGAACTTGTCATTCCCTCTGAGCCCCAGCCTCCTCGGCAGACACAACCACATTCTCCAAAGATCTGCAGGCCACTTTGTCTGCAGTGGGACTGAAATAATTCACTCCTAGAACCTCATATTTTGGTTAAAATTTGTTTCAGAGCTAGGGTCATTTAACTAATCTACCAAAAATATCAGGAAATGGAAATGAGGCCTGGAACCTGCTTAGTTTCTCCTTCTAAACCACCAAGCCCTTTGGTTTATTGAGTGGTTCCTGAGGGCCTTGTCCTGGGTTAGGCCCTGGAGATTCGAGGATGAGTAAGGTACCTCACAGCTGACCTCAGGGACTCAAAATCCAGAAGAGAAAGTTAAAGTAAGCAGGAAACCCCTGGGGAAACAGGGACATCAGGCCTGTGGCCAGAACCCAGAGAAAAGTTGCCTGACCCAAGTGGAAGAGGACTTCAGAAACCATGTAAGGGAGGTACACAGAGCAGCCTGCAGGTACCAGGGCCTGTTTGACCAAGGAACAAGTTCAACAACCTTGACCATACCTAGTCCAAGGAGAACTCGACTACAACCTGGATTGCAGTGCAAGGTTGAGCAGACGTCCAGTCAGGAAAACAAGGGGGCTACCTTCTACAGAGCCACGAGCATCAGCTGGCATGTGCATGTGACAGAGGGACCCTTCTGATCAAAAGGCACCACAGCAGCTCCTGTCCTCCCTTCTTCACATTCATTTGACCTCTTCCTTTTCTTTATCTTGATCTCTCTGCCTTTAGGCTACCTTAACACAGTTCTGTTCTTTTTCCTTCCCCCCTTGGCATATGCCCCTCTTGGCCACACACACTATCTCCACCTATCCACCAACTCATTTTAATTTCCATTATAGTACTTTAAAAAGAACAAGAAACATCAACTTGATAAATATTTTCACTGTCGACAACAATACACTCAGTTAAGGTGGGAAAGAAGGGAAGTAGATGGGAAATAGAAAACAAGACAGGTGTGAAGAGAAAACCCTGCCAGCAAGTTATTACTAGCTTCCTTCCTGCTCAGGGCATCTAGAATGCTGTCCACACAGGCAGGTGGAACTGTGTCGGCTTTTGTCCTGACCACAACCATGCTACCTGGATTAGTATTTCTGAACTATTTTTTTTTTCTTTTTTTCTTTGATTTATTTATTTATTTATTTTTTAAAGAGATAGGGCCAGTGAGAAAGAGAAAGAGAGAAACAAGTTTATTTAGTTTTTCATGTGATTTTCGTCGCTCTGAGACTTCGTTGTGTACGTGGTGCTGGGGTTTGAACTCACATACTCACGCATGCCAGGCAAGTGCTGTAACCGCTGAGCCACTGCTCCACCCCCTGAACTCTTTTTTTTTTTTTAATGTTTTTATTAGTGCAGTACAGTTATATGTAAATGGTGGGGTTGGTTTTGACACAATTGTACATGCATGGAATATAATTTGCTCCACTTCAATCCCCTTCTGAGCTCTTTTAGTTTGTGCCTGAGGCCCTAGGCTTGCTGAAAGATGAAGGCAGTTTGCTACTAGTCCTCCCACCCTCAAATCAGCACAACCACGCAAATCCTTCCTGGACCTTTAGCAGGCACGGAGCTGCTGAGCAGCTTGGCCTGCCAAGTCCACTTCTCTAATGGCACCCATAGCTCCCCTAGGAGCCTCTAGGGACACCTCTCATCTTCTCTCCAAAGTGGCTCATGGCAGTCCTGTTCCCTCCTCTTCCACTGGCCCATGCAACCATCCACTAACAATAAAATCACTAGAGAATAAGCAAAAGCAAGATGTCAGACCCCTGTGCACAGACTGCCTAATTTAGCCCTTATAGCGTTCCTGTCTGGTAAGGATACTATCCAATGCAGGTAAACAAAAGTCACTTCCTCAGAGTCATACAACTACGAAGAAACAGAGCCAGGATACCCGTTTATTCTGACCCAGACAGAGCCGATTCGCGTTCAGTCTGGCCTCCCTGAGCAGCAATGCAGCAATGCTCACTGAGCTTCTGCTGTGTGCACTGCACAGTGCTAACTGTGCTAAAGGAGGTGGGAAACCAAACCTTCACTCGGAGGGAACAAATGATTGAAGTAGGATAAAGCCCATATGAAGCCAAGCAGTAGCTTGAAAGGCCCCCAGAGTGCAGGGAGAAACATGGTCATGTAAGGTGGACTTTGGAGTAGGGATGGGGAACTAAGCAGAGGAATGGAATGTTGAAAGGGAGAGAGGAATCACGGGAGGCTTCCAGGATGATGCAAAGAACAGGTATTACCCCAGGGGAGTATGAGCAACCTCAGGCGGAGGAATAACCCACTCTAAAGCTGAGGGATGAGAAGCATCTCATTGAAAAGATCGAAATACAGTCTGCTTTTAGAAGCATAGGGAGGGGCTGTTTCTGAGGCTGCTGCCCTGCCAGGATAAGGAGGGGAAGGTGTGCATATCAATTTGCTATATTAAGCAAGTGGGAACCATGGGTTGGTTCTACACCAGGGGGAAAATGCAATGCAAATGGCATCTGAGGGAAGTTGCTCTGAGGGGCAACTGTGGTTACCAGGGACTGAGTATCATAATCCAGCCAGAGGCCTGTGACAAAGCTGAATTTGAATTAGGTCGGCAGGATTAGAAAGGACATCTTAAAATCTCAATGGCAAAATCATTATTAGATTGGAAACTTTAATTTTAAAAATTAAATATATCTTGGAACAATGCATATTTATAGGATAAAAATGAATTGTTTTGAAATTAATTAATTTTGTTTTCTTACAATCACCCTGGTCTGTGCAAGGTGAAAAGGATTATTATGCAGGTTTTAGAAAAATGAGTCAACCAGGGGAAGTTCAATTTTTGTGACCTGAGAAAGTGCTCTGTTTACCAATCATTCCCATTATGAAAGCAGGGGTTTTTTTTCCCCCTCTTTTAAATTCACCTCAGGAGAGGCATAGGATTTTTAGGGGACCTCCCAACAGTTAGTATTGCACATGTAGACAATTTAAGAAATACTCTCATTGACTAAATCAAGTTCTGCCCAAGGCCCAAGTCCCCGACATACCTGAACTTCCAACACTGAGCCATAAAAGGGACCCCCACAACCAGAAGCTTCTCGCCCAGAGGCCTGTGGACATCGCTGAGCCTGAGTCTCAGAGCTAGTATGAAGTAGACCCCTAGGACCAGACAGAGCTCATATTTGGGCCTCTCACCAAACACCCACTTGAGGCTCAGTAATCATTAACTGACCTCATAAGCTGTATGAGAAAAATAAACTCTTTCTATTTGTTTAACCTCCAGAGAATTTGTGTTTCTTCTTTTCAATGACAATAAATACCCTTTCCTTTTTTGTCTAAACCAGGGGACATTGAAACACCCTGTTCTTCCTCTCTGAGCCAAACATGATCAGGAAACCATTTCCTACGCCTCTCCCATTTCCCATTGCAAAATGTCAAGGATGACCAGGGTTGAATAAGTCTTTCATCTCTAGGTGGGAACAAAATCCGCACAGTACTGGAACTGCCTGTGGGGGATGTTTTTCTCCCTGGGAAGACTTTGATAACTTGAGGGTGGAGACTTTCTTTTTCACTTTTGAATCCCCAGGGCCTGGCACAGAGCTGTGCCAATGAGACACATTAAGTGTGCATTAATTCAACAGAATGGAAGCTGATGAAATTTGCTTCTAGAGAGTAATTACCTTTCATAGAATCTTGGGGGCTAGAAGTAAAGTCCAACATCAAAGAAGAGATGTTGAACTTCCTGGTCTCACAAGTAGAGAAACAGAATAATAGAAGAGGAAAATTACCTACAGCAACGTTGGTGGTGGTGGAAGAGGCAGAGCTGGCCTGGAAGAAGGGTGGGTCTGACTCTTCACCCAAAACAGTGGCAGAAACCACAGGCGGCTATTTCTAGGCAAGTGGAAGGGTAGGGCAGGGAACTTGCCTGGGCAGCACTCCCTAAGTTGTAACACGTTGCTGCAAGGCAGACATCCCCGCAGCAGGGCCAGGATTGTCCTTTCTACCAATACCTCTGAGATGAGCACGGTTATACATATGTGTGTTACACAGCTGTGAGGGAATAGAGAAGTTAAGTAACTTGCACAAGGTCATGTAGAGCTGGGATTAAAGCAGGACCAGCAAGCTCCAGAAGCAACACTCTGAACCGTGATATGGTACAACAGACCCTGAAGAGGCATTGGTGCATACCGTCATGCCTGCAGCCAGCCCTTGCTTCGCCCATGCACATGATCCCACTGCTCCAGCCCTGCTGCCACCAGAAAAGAGCATAACAATAAGCAGGGGACATGTCAGAGACCAGGCCAGCTGTATTAGTTCAGGTCCTCGGAAGAGACTCCAGCATGGGACTAGAAATGCAAGAAGTTTATTGAGCCAACCTATGAAGAATAAGGGATGCTGAAGAAGGTGGTGACAGCCTTCAGACTGTGATGCAGATCTGACACTGGTGAAAGAAGGTGGACAAATAACACAGGAACATAGGTGAAAGAAGACAACACAGGAACAGTCAGGGACTGCAGCACAGTTCCTAGAATATTCTTCACAGCCAGAGGGGCATCCTCAAGCCAAAGTCTCCTATGAAAGCAGTCCTGTGTCTCGTAGGAATGGGCCTGCATCAGCAGCCACAGCCTGCTCAGTGGTTAGCTGGGGTCAACCTCAGCAGAAAGTGACTATGCCTTCATTTATTTATCCTGTGTGTTGGGGAAAATAACAGGGCAACGCTGCCTCAGGGTGGGGGTCAAATAGTTCTAAACCCACCTTAGGAAATAATTCTAGACCTCACCAGCTTTGACTACAAAATTAGTTCATGTCAATTTTTAAAGTGCTTTTTCTTGTAGTTCTACATACATATGCTTTAAAAAATAAGCATGTGGCAAAAAATAAATCTCTACACCCCACCACTCGCCACTTCCCTAGACGCTGTAGGAGGCAGTCATTTATCA
This sequence comes from Aplodontia rufa, assembly GCA_004027875.1. Taxonomy (NCBI): domain Eukaryota; kingdom Metazoa; phylum Chordata; class Mammalia; order Rodentia; family Aplodontiidae; genus Aplodontia; species Aplodontia rufa. The sequence continues at coordinate 55,671 of PVKS010002828.1, forward strand.
TCGTTTTCTGATATATCCTTCTAGAGATATCCTACCTCATTCTTTTTTGAATTTTATTTTATTTTGACCTATTATACAAAATTTTCTGAATGTTGATTTTCACACTAAACAAAATATTTTGAAGCAGCCTCCTCCTCCTTCTTCTTTTTTAAAATTGGTTCAATATCAACTTACATACTGAAGGGATTCATTGTTTCGTCTTACAAACATACACATTGATAGAGTTGCTTTAATCTGATCCTTGTCCAGGATCTACCCCCTTCCCCCACACCCCAGAAATTAGTGACTATATACGTGTAATTTACATATTGAGATTATTAGATTTATATGCCTGACTGGATATATTTGGGATTCTCATAAGAGTCAAATGTACTCTACAGTATTGAACACCCCATGTCTACCCCCCCTCCCGCCCCACTTCTTGTCTTCAAAAAGAGAGAAAGGAACAGTGAAAGAGAGAGAATCAATTTTATTTGGTTTTTCGTGTGGCTTTCGTTGTTCCCACGCCTCCTTGTGTATGTGGTACTGGGGTTTGAACCCAGGTCTTCAGGGAAGCCAGGCAAGCACTGTTACTGCTGAGCAATGGCTCCAGCCGGTGCCTCCTTCTTTTTTTAAGGTTGCATAGAATCCCATTAGACAGAATGTGTCATGAAATTTTAGTGTTCTACCCAAAATGGTTCAAGTGCTAATCCTATGATTTTTCAGAAAATCCAATCTTTTGCCAGGTTCCTTTCCAATTTGAGGTAAATAGAATGATTTTGGAGCCTCCACTCTTGATGTCCCGGATGTAGTACATGTGAATACGTGTACATGTTCATACGTACAAACACACATGTCACTCAGAAAAAAGTCATGATATACAAGCATAGTACAGGGAAATTCTCTAGTGGCCTTGGATCGAGCCAGTTTTCCTGGCTTCTTGCTTGTCGTTCCCAAGAATAACTGCAGAATGTGCTGGGAATGCAGCACCTTGAAATAGTGGAGAACTGGCTGGAACAACCTGGGCTCTCTTTCAGTCCTGTGCTTTCCCACAATCAGGATGTTATTCAATGCTTTAGCCCAGCAAATCGTGTGACCCCAGGGTGTAAAAACAGGGCAGGCTGCTCTCTGGGGTCCCTCAGATGTGTTGCAGTTGGAGCACATGCAGATGAAACCCCATCTGCCCTGGGGATCATTTCTGAGTCTTGAGGAACTGGCTGCCAATGAATCCCTGCCGCCCGGCTGTAACCAGGCTGCTTCCTGTTCTATATCACTAGACTCTTAACAAGTTGGTAACCAGTACACAGAGAACCTGCTTTACACATAGAACAAGCTAAATTCTTACGAACAAAGACAGCATTTCATTCCCCTTTTACTCCAAACCACATAATTCTAACTCACTTTTTTTTTTTCTACCAGCAATAGAACCCAGGACCTCATGCATACTAAGCAAAAGTTCTACCACTGAGCTACATCCCCAGGCCCCAGCCTTCACTTTAAAACAGCTATATTTCTGTTTTTTCTCAGAAAGAGTAGGTGGAGTCCTTTACATTTACCCAGGTTCTGTGGTTTTACCCTAACAGAATTAGTTTGTCTCCAAGTTTTTTTTTTCGTCTGATATAGTCTTACGTATTGGAGAGAATGTTTGTTAGATATTCACGCATACATGGATATTGACAAAGTAAATTAAGGCTGATCCTACTCCAGGATCTCCCCCACTTTATCCATTCCCCAATCTCATGTCTCCTCTGTAATACCCTCATGCTATAGACAGAAATGAGCATAAACATGTACATTAATTTTTGAAATTTCGGAGTTTCTCTGCCTGCCTGTGTATGGTTTGGCTTCTCATGGGAGTCAAGTGTTCCCAGTTGTATCGCTAGCCTTCCTTTTCCCTCCCTCTCCTCCCTGGCTTCCTGCTTCCTACCCCCTCTTCATAGTTATGGTTCCCCCAGTGTATGTGAAATTTCAACTTTGGTGGGTTTATTAATTAAACTTAGCTAACTTTCATCCTATCTTTGGTTTTACTCTAGCTTCCACATATGAGTGTCTCCAAGGATTGAAGAGAGATTGAGAATTGTACCTTTGGAATGAGAGTTGATACTAAAATTCTATGGTTGAGTTTGTTCCTGGAGATCTCTTAACTTCAAAGAAAAATTTGCCAACCTTCCAGACCTATCACTGGGTATGCCATGCTGCAAGGCAGTAACACAAGAAGTTTGAAGGGAAAGAAAACCCTGCGGGCCCCTTGGGTTGTGTCAAAACTTTCCCTGATGGTGGAAGAAACTGGCTGGAAGTGATGTGTCTGGGGACTTCCCTCGGTCTCCCGTTTCATGACAGTGTGGAAGAAAAAAGACTCTAGATACATTTAAAAATAAAAAGATTATTGGGGGTGGGAATGGTGGCTTGGCAGTTACAGTGCTTGCCTGGCATGGGAACCCCAGCACCACGTATACAACAAAGTGTTGGAGCAATGAAAGCCACATGAAAAGCTAAATAAAATTTCTCTCTCACTGCCCCTCTCTCTTAAAAAGAAAAAAGATATCAGTAATCTATAGATAGTATGTGCTGACATCATCCACTTTTGAGTGCTTATCATGGGCTAGATGCTATTTGTAAAATGTACAACAATCTTACAAAGTAGATGCTATTACTAATTCCATTTTACACATGTGGAAACAGAGGCTGAGGCAGGCTTGATGACTTGCCCAAGGCTACACAAAATGACAGAGTGAGGATTTTAATCTGAAAAACTTCACTAAATATGGGTTACTTAGTCTCATCCTTATGACATTGTCAAAGCAAGCATCCTTAGCACCAACTTACATTAGCCCTCAGTAATCTGAGCTCAGAGAGCATGCTGGCATGCATGGTGGCAGAGCAGGTTTCAAAAGCAGGGCTCTGCAAAGTATCACAGAACATGCCTTTTGTTAGGCCTAAGAGCATAGTCATCCCAGGTTCTTCCTGCAGCAGGGAACAAATGTACCCCTTCAGAGAGGGCTCCTCTTCCCCGATCTCCTGGATTTGGGCCTGGTGAAATAGGGACACCAGAAAGGCCACATCACTCCAAAATGTCACCTCCACTGACTGGACTCCAGCCGACATCATCCTGCTGGGGGTATAGCTCAGTGGTAGAGCACTTGCCTGGCATGTGTGAGACCCTGGATTCCGCCCTCAGCTCTGCAAAGGAAAAATCAAGTCATCCTGCTGGAGAGTCACTTACTTGCTCAAAACCATGCTTTCCAATTTCATTTATTCAGGTTATCACCCATACTAACATGGATTGAAAGTTTCATTTAAATATGCTTTAACAAATGAATATCAGAAGGTAGATTTACATGAAGACAACACAACAAGCCTCTGATGTGTACCAAAAGGTGGAATATGTCGCCTCCACCTTCTGGCACTGGCAATGGGGAAGGATTGTCCAGTCCAGCCAAAATGAGGCAAGCACTGACTTGAGGCATGGTCCTTTATTAACAATACAAACTGCAATGGGTAGGTGGGGAGATACCAAAGGATTCTTTCTTTGATCCTGTCCCCAGCTTCACACAAACCCATCTTAGACTCACATTCTTTGGCTATCAGAGCTGAAAGTCCGTGGGATCCAAACCCAGAGACCATGAAAGGTCACCCAGCTACTGCAGAGGATGACAATGAGGCCTGGGAAGGGTAAGTAGGAGCCTTGGCAAGGGGGTGCAGGGTAACCAAACATGGCACAGAGAGAGGTGGGTATCACCATCCAAATGTTGGGCAGGGGCTTCTCCACGGCCAAGAGGCAGAATGAGGGCAGAGGCGCAGGAGGCCCTCTGAGGAGGGACAGTGCTGAGAGTGAAGGACTGCCCACCACACAACTTTACCTGGACTCCACTCTGTCCTCTTCCTACCCTGCCACCAAAGGTGCATCTCAAAGCCACAAGCTTTCCTCTGACTCAGCACGAGGTGTGGGGAAGAAGTGGATGGAGCTCAGGCCATCCCCATTGCCCACTTACTCCTGACTTTCATTTGTCTCTAAGGAATGATTTTCTAACTCTTATAGTTACAATTAGAGTGTGATAATGTGCAAAGAAAAAGGCCTTGGAGACTACATGCTGTGATATAGTAAGAAATACATATTTGCTCCATCCCCACCCAGTTCCTGGCACAGAGCTCCTAAAGTCCTTATGGGTGCAAGAGAAGCTTTTCTTCTAGTATTTGGTCTTTGGCTCTGATTCCTGACACAGAGCTCCTGTGGCCGTGGCAATTTCCTGAGTGGTAAGAGTACCTTTTGTTCTAAGGAGGTGACTCAAAGTGGGCTTCTGGGTAGCCTGGAAATGGAGCCTGGCTGCCAGAGGAACCAGTGATCATGTGACTAGAGGGTTGGAACTCTCGTCTTCACCCCCACACACCTCCAGAGAGGGAAGAAAGCCCAAAGGCTGAGTTGGCTTCCAGTGGTGAGTGATGTAATCCATCTTGCCTGCATAATGAAGAGTGCAGGAAACCCACAAGAGCTGGCTCTGGAGAACTTCTAAAATTGCTAACACACGATACTTTCTGGGAGAAACATCTTGCCCTTTCCATCTCTTCCATCTGGCTATTTAACAGTAACCCTTGTGGTATCTTTATAATAAATTGATAAACCCAAGTGTTTCCCTGAGTTCTATGAGCTGCTCCAGCAAACGAATTGAATTTGAGGAGGGAGTCATGGGACCTCTGGTTTACAGCTGGTTAATCAGATATAGGTCATCATCTTGGACCTATTATTGGCATCTTTGGTGGGACAGTCTTATGGGAAAGACTTCTCAAGCTGTGGAATCTGATGCTAACTCTAGGTTGACAGTGTCAGAACTGAATCAATTTCGAGAACAACCAGTTGGTGTCTGCTAGAAACTTGCCTGGTATGGGGAAATGACCCCCACATATCTGCTGACAAAAGTGTTGAGTGGTGTAGGAGAGAAGGAAAACATTGTGGCTTGGTTTTTCTCTCTCTTATAGAGACAAACTGGGGTTTAAAACCCAGCTCCATCACATCCTAGTTGTGTAACTTTAGTCAGACAGCATCCTCTCTGAGCCCCAATTTCTTCATTTGTTAATAGGTTACTATGAACTGCCTGACACACAGCAATATTCCTCATTTTCTTTTACCTTTCCAAAATGGAGGGAGCCTTACCACCTCCCTAAGTATCACTCTTCCCAAACCCAAAAACCACAAATGTGGAAAAAACAAAGTTGACAAGGCTGGCCTCAGTCCCTATCTGAATGGCCCCTGGATCCTTCACCAGACCCGAGGTGGCCAGTCATTCCTTGAGGAGTTGGTTCAGTAGGCTGTTTGGATTATGAAATCATCAGAGCCTCTGCTCCTTCCCTACAGCATCCCAGTAGTTTTATGGCTGTTTTTAAAAAGAGACTAGTTAGAAAAAACAAAAAAAGATACTAGTTTGGGCTGGAGTCATGGCTCAGCAAATACAGTGCTTGCCTGGGATGCACAAGGACTTGAGTTCAAACTCCAGCACCACGTACACAACGAAGTGTCAAAGCAATGAAAGCCACATGGAAAACTAAATAAAATTGGTCCTCTCTTTCTCTCACTGTCGCTCTAAAACAAAACAAAACAAAATGCTAGTTTACTTACTCTGGAGAGGTAGAAAATGAAGAATAAATGCAGAGTGGTTCAAGAAGAGTGGATCAAACCAAAGACAATTTTGCAAATCTTAAATCATTGCTACATGTGTTAGCTTAGTGTCACCGTGAGATCAATTGAGAAAGGTGGTCTATTATCATGTGCTAAATCCAGATAAGGTGTAATGTTATACAACCTAATACTTTTTTAGAGATATTGTGGGTAAGGGAAGGAAGGGATAAGGGTGGGTAATTGGGGGGCACTCCTGGGGGTAAATCTAATATCCAAAAACTATACACAGTTTATATTATTTTGTTAAAAACTTGTATGGTTGTTCAAAAATAAAAAATAAAGAAAAAAAATTCCTGACAAGAACATCTCAGAACAGGAAGTTTATATGGGCTTACAGTTTCAGAGGTTATATATCCATGGTAGGCTGACTCTATTGCTCTGGGCCCAAAGTGAGGCAGGACACCATGGCAGAAGGACATGGGTGGAGAATTACTGCTCAGCTCATGGTGGCGGGGCTGCATGGAAGGTGACCAGTGACACACCTCTTCCAGCCAAGCTCCATCTCCTGCCTATATGTACCACCCAGTTAGGATGGACTGATTAGGTCACAGCTCTCACAATCCTTCATCTCACCTTTGAACTTTCCTTTGGTGGACACCTCATATCCAAACCGTAATACCAAGACTTGTGCACAACATCTAACCATCTTAGGTAACAAAGAAAAGCAAAGGAAGCACCGTCCAGGGCAGGTCATGAAAGCATCCTCAATCTCTGCAATGTTACATGTGCTTTCCATGCACAATAGCAACCTGATACATGTGAGAGACTCCCGTTGTATATAAGGCCATTTTTATTGATTTTCTTTAACATTACGCGTATGATTAAGTTTATCTCCTTCCCCCATTCTCGTTCTTTCTTCTCTCTTTCTATCCCTCCAGCACTCATGGTCAGGAGGGTCGATGTGGGTGGATGGGCACGGGTGATGATGGCAGGATGTGATTATTTTCTTCTTGCCACTTCTATTTTCTTAGAGAAATAGGAAGCGAGGAAGTCTGGGGAGGAGGTTTTGAGGTTTGAGAAAAAGGAGTCTGAAAGTCTTAACTCTTTGAGGAGTGCCTGTGACAAAGAGTGAGAATCAGTAACTAAACATAGTAGGATCTCTAGAGTTCTTTCCAGTTGTCTCCAGTGTGATGAAGTGCTACAGCACAAAACAGATGTTAGGACACCCCCAACCCTCCACCACCTGCTCCACAAGGAGGGAACGACTGAAGGACTTAGACAAAGCCCCATAGGACTCACCAGGAGGTAGCTGGACCGCTGTTATCAGACCTCCCACTCCCACCCCCAGCTGAAAATCAGGCATCTGCTGGAGAAATCATGGGAGCTATGGTTCTGGGGGTGTGCAGAAAGGGAAAGGAAAGAGTGCTTTCTTAACCCAACAACACCCAATAAAGATGGGCCCTTACCCACCCTCCTGGCTGGCGGGGGTTGGGGGTGACCACACAAAAGTGATGATGGCATCTTATTTCCAACTGGCTGGCTGGCCGGACAGTATGCACCTGAGATTGACCCAGAGGACACACAGGTCACCCCACAACAGGATTAGTGTGGTGACAGGGCTAGGACAGAACGCTGTGCATGAGGTGAGGAGACAATGGCCACCTGCCCGACAGTTAGAGATCTCACCTGGCCACGTCCTGTCTGAGCTGGGTCTTGACTGATGAGGCAGAAAAGGAGAGAGAAGTACATCAAGAAATAAAGGGAGTTTTTACACAACCTTACCCGCCCCTCCCCCTTTCCTTTCTTTTACTCTAGCTTCCACATGAGAGAAAACATTTGAACTTTGAGTTTCTGAGTTTTGCTAATTTCACTTAGCACGATTTTCACCATTTCCATCCATTTACCAGCAAAGACCATAATTTCATTCTTTTTAATAGCTGAGTAGAACTCAAGATTAATAAATGAGCTAAAGCAAGTCTAATAGAGTAGAGGAAAGAGAAGGGGAGAGGGAGGAAGGATGGGAGGGAAAAGGGGGGATAATACTAAATAGTTCCCATGAAATCAATAAAACCTGGAAAAGTTAAAAAAAAAAAATCAAAGGGAGATCAGCAGAAGAAAGGGACCAGGAGCAAGGAGGTGAGAGAGGGGCAAGTGCTGGGGGTGGGATATTGGCCAAATTATATTGTTATATTGTGTGCATATATGAATATGTAATAACAAATCCTATTCATTATGTACAACTAAAACATACCAACAATAAATGTGGGGGGCAAATGGAAACAAAGGGGCTGACATATTCACCAGAAAGTGACTAGAAGCTTAGCATGATCAATTTATTTGTCAAGATGACTCTGGAGGGCCATGAGGGGGTGACACAGATAGGAGGAAAGGTAGCAACATTCATTTAGTACATACTGATGAAGCACTTAATGTGTGTCTAGGCACCATTTGATATTATGTCAGAGGAGAACACAGACAAGAAAACAGATACTAACAAAACTGATAGCGTGTTAAGATCCATGCAGAACTCCTGAGAGCTGCTAGGAGCTGTGTCGGCCCAGTCAAATGGCTTGGATTACAGAATCCAGCTGAAAAATACTCAGTGCAACAAGGTAAAAGAGATGATAGATCTAAAGTATATGAGGAGGCTCAACAGCTGAGCAGATGCTGTTAGGGCCTGAACATGTACCCCTCACTGTTCCCACATACCTTACAGCTTGCTGCTGCAAGCATCTGAGTCCTTATCTGAAAACATTCTCGAGTTTGGCTTGCACAAAAAGCAAACTGAGATGTGCCAGGAGTTAACGTCCCTGGGTGTGGTCCTCAACCAGGGATGGATGGAAGTCAGTGGCTTGCTCTTTAGGTGGGACGACTCTGCAGACTGCCTTAGGCAGAAGACCCATCTGGATTGCAGCCCAACTGCCCACGGCGGAAGCCTGCTCACTCACACACCCTCTACAGTTCCCTTCCCTCCAGGTCTCACTTCCCCATTCTCCTACTCATACTTCCTGGAATCACCTCCCAAATAAACTCCTTGCACTCAAATCCTTGTCCCAGAGTCCACTTGGAGTTGGGGGTAGGGGGAACAGAAGAAAAACAGAAAAATCTTTTAGAATGATTAGATGATGAAAATGAAGACTTAAATATGAGGCTATGAAATTCCTAGACAGGGACCCCATCAACAAAGATAAAAGACTCTTTAGTACAAGTTCAGAAAGAACAGTTAAGTTTGGAAAGACTGAGCAAAATGTGCTCAAGGGACTTGTCACAAACTCTGAGTACAAGGAGGACCCTTGACTTTGGGGAAAATGAAAAGATACTGGACTGAACAGGTAGCATGCAGAAGGAGCTGTGAGAAATGAACCTTGCATCTCCCTAAAGGGTCACTGCAGTGTCTTTTTTGGACCCAAGAGAATATAAAGCCCTAGCTGTCTCTTCCAGGCGGTGTCTGTATTCTAGTTTCTCATAATTAGAGGGACCCACTCCCTTAAATCCATGCATAACTCCCCACCAGCAGCCAGCAATGGCCGCTGTTGAATCACTGTCTCCACTGTGAAAGAAAGCTCGATGGGCTAGCTCCTTCCAGGAGTCTCCTGCAGCAAGGATGGCATCATAGGCAATCATCGGGGCATCGTGTCCACTGCTGCCACCCCAGTCAGAATAGCTCAGGGAGGTGTAGAACTGATCCCTCGCCTTCACATCAAAGGGCTGGGGGAAGGTTGGGGCTGACTTGCCATCAAAAATCCCTCGAAGTTTCAGGTAATTTTCCCATTGATTTTGGAAGTAGGACCTATAGGAAGAAAAAAATCTATAGTCAATTGAAAAACTAAAGTCAAAAGCTATAAGGAAAAGTACCAGGTGGGTGTGTGAACAGAAAATTCCAAGATGACTTCAACTTCTTGTATTAGTATCATAAACTACAGAGAAAATCAAAATCAGTTCTAAGTGCCATTCATGTAATACATTTTAGCTTAGCATCTACCTCAACAAGACACTGACCAGGTTGCTAAATAAACAGAACCCAGCAAAGGTGTAGCAACACAGAATTTAGGGCAATCATAAATATGTAAAGGGGGAAGGGGGAGAAAGGGACAGGGAAGGGGACAGGGAGGGAGAATAGGGAAGGATCTATGGAGACAAGCAACAGTGTAGCATACTCTTTACCCCCCCTCCCCGAGAATCCAAATAATACTTATGCGATCGTTTAATTCTTGAAAATTCACATCTAAGCATTTATATCACTTGTAGGGGTGAAATATAGAAGAATCAAGAGATTGGCATGTGGGCGATGTGGGGGTAATTCTGATTTAAGAATGTAGGTAGGGGCTGGAGCGGTGTCTCAGCGGTTTCGGCGCTTGCCTGGCAAGCACAAGGACCGGGGTTCAAACCCCAGCACCACGTACACAACTGAGTGTTAGAGCAACTAAGGCCATGTGAAAAACTAAATAAAGTTGTTAGAGCAACTAAGGCCATGTGAAAAACTAAATAAAGTTGTTTCTCCCTTTCTCTGTCTCTCTCTCACTGTCCCTCTCTCTTTAAAAAAAAAAAAAGTATGTATATCATATTGTTACTTTATATACATTTTCAACTTACAATAACTCAACTCCTTAATAAAAAATTTAAAAAAAGAATCATAACATTTACTCTCTTGACCATGTCTAATGTACAGCTCAGTAGTATAAAATATATCCACAATGTTGAGCAAAAAAAAAATATATATATATATGATAACCATAGAAACTTTTAGATTGTTATTTATTTACATATTTTAAGTGTATTCTCCACAATACATTTTATTGATGTGAATTTTTTGTCAATTGTCATGAAAGTTGTTTGTGAGGTATTTCATAGATTTAAACTTTTAGATTAAAACTTTTAAATTGGAAAAAAAGAAGATAGATATATGTCAAAAGGTAAAAAAAATAAAGGTTGATAGGAATGCCCAATGTCACCTTTCTGGGGGAACTTTAGGACATCAAGACCATAGGTGACTTCAGCAGAAAGTCTATGGACCTTTTTATTCTAAGAAAGAGAATGTGAAGTGAACTCACAAAAAAGGGAAATGTGGCCTTTCCACTTATTATTTAGCTAGTGCAAAAACCCAGGTCTCAGGCATTCTAAGGAAGGATTTCAAAATATTATTTGTGTGTCATAAAAAGGTTAAAAAAAAAAAAAAAGAACAAGTTCCAACTAAGTAGGAAATAACCAAGAAAGGTCATCTTGGAAAATAATATAGGAGGGCCACAAAAAGTACAGGAAATTGGAACGCAAAACAGGATCCCAATATTACAAGAAGGCACTGCAGCCACCCTGCTCTCTGAGGCACCTGCTTGGCTCCACTAGGACAACTGTGGTTGGAAGGGAACTTGAAATTCTTAGCAGGTGGGAGAGGAGGGGCCTGAATGGTGAGAACCAGTCCGGCTGTTGGCATCTCTGAATCTGAGGCATACACATATGGGTGCACATGCACATACATGTCCACCCACCTTCCACCAGGGGCAGGTATCTGCAGACTCACCAGTGCTGAAGATTCTCCTCCACAAAGTAGCCTGATTGGACAATGTACTTCTTAGCTTCTGGCAGCACCTCCATCAGTCCTTTACCCCACTGCCAGGGTGGTTTGCCACTCGCAGCATAGGCTGTAAACAGAGCTGATGTGAGGGCGCCCAGGTAGCCTGTTGGATGGTGGTGGGTCATTCGACCGCTCTCAATGCTCACTTGGATCAGCGTGTCCAGTTGACTGTGGTGAGGGAACCTGAGACCGATGCACATGGCCCGCATGGCAGCCCCACAGCCACCCTCGTGGCTGTTGAAAGGAATCCTCCAGCCATTGGGCTTGTCTGGCTCCAACAGCATGGCGTTCTGCACTGACGTACCACCTGGGAAAATCAGGTCAGGCGTGGTAGTCAGTGGAACCAAAGCAAAGGCCCCAGCAGGAAGAAAGAACTAAACTCTGTCTACAAATTCCCCAATGGAAAAGAAAGGCCAAAAGAATTATGATGATAGATACCTCTGAACTCCAAGCCCCAAACCCAACAAGGTGCTGTACTTCATAGGTAATCCTTAGAATGATAATATTAATTTAAAAAGAAGCAGATTCATGTAAAGAACCCTGGAATCTTCAGCAATCATCATAGAGACATCACAAGAACTCAAAAAGGTCATTATAACACATTATTCTCTTTTTTAAATGAATAAGATAAAGCTCAGACCATTAGAACCCTGTTAAAAAAATTACATAACCAACTAGTTAGTGGCCCAGTAACACCCATCAAACTTCAAAACCTAAATCCTTCAAAAATCCAATAATTAAAGAGTCCCTAGATATCAGAGAGGGGCCACAAATTGTAGGGTGAAGCACTGGACTCATAAGAGGGACAGTGGACATTGCCAGTCCCTATGTGACAGTGGGGTAAGCAGACTTGTCCCATTGAACTATTGTACATGTGAATACACATGGAGTCAAGCAATGGCAAAGGATACTTTGGAGAACAGTGTTATTGTTCCCTTATTGGTCAGTTTATTCAAAACTATGTTCATAGATAGCAAAGGAGAACAAAGAAAGTGCTCTGTGTGCCAAACTGAGCAGATATTAAAGATTAAAAAGGATGAACAGAGCCTGGCTTCTAGGGCCCATCCTTGGGGTCATGAGAGCACCCTGGGTATGGTGCAGAGGAGCCATTCTTCAGGGGGTATTTGGGGCTGAATTGGGTCCTCTCAAATTTATATATTGACACTCTAACACTTAGTACCTCAATTTGGAGAGAGGGCCTCTCAAGAGGTGATTAAGCTAAAATGAGGCCATCAGGGTGAAGAGGAACCTGGACATACAGAGAGACACCATTTGAGGCCACGAGAAAGTGGACATTTGCAAGCTAAGACAGGCTTCGCAAGAAGCCAAACTTGCCAACATAACTCCGACTTCTAACAACCAGAACTATGAGAAAATAAATGTTTAAGCCACCCTGTTTATGAAAGTTTGTTATGGTTGCTCTAACAGACTAATACAGGAGGACAGGTCCATCAGATGGGCAAGAAAAAGGTGACCCAAATCACCTTGTGGCCTGGGGGCCCCTAACAAGTTCCCAAAGTGGCCAAGCCCACTTGTGAGCAGACCTGGGACCATATGAGGAGACTCTACAGAATCCTTTCCATTTTTATTTAAAAGAAAAAAATACGTTTTTCTTATATTTGTTCATTATAAAAACTTAGAAAATAATAGATTTTTAGAAAGGTGAAGGCCAGCCTGGGCAACTTAGAGCCTGTCTCAAAACAAAAATTTTTAAAAAGGGCCAGGGATGTAGCTCAGTGGTAGAACATACCTCAGTTCAACTCCTAGTACCATAAAAACAAAAACAATAACAACAAAAGACAATAAAAACTTTAAAAATACAAATAAGAAAAAGGAAAATAAACAATAAATACTCCTATTACCTAAATAAAATTATTATCTTTGCATATATTTTTTAGACCTCTCCCAACACAGAGACAAGTCTCTTCATTTATATGTGTGTGTGTGTGTATATATATATTTCTTTTTTTTAAAGAGAGAGGGGGGACACAGAGAAACAATTTTTATTTAATTTTTCATGTGGCTTTCATTGCTCCTAGACCTCATTGTGTACGTGGTGCTGGGGTTTGAACTCACGAACCTGGGCATGCCAGACATGCGCGGTAACCACTGAGCCACTGCTCCAGTCCCATCCTGCTATATTTTTAATGACAGCAGGTTCATAAAACATAAACTATTTTAAAATCTACTTTTTTTCCACTTAATAATACCTTTCTATATCAGCAACTATTCATCTGCATAATTTTACATTTATAAATGTGTAGCCATAATTAAGTAAATACAGGGCATTTGAGTTGTTTCTTGCTTTTATCACAACTATCAACATTACTATTTCCTTGATATTTATTTATTTACATTTGTGGTACTGAGGACTGAACTTGAGCGATATCCACAGCCGCACTCCTACCTCCCTTTTTTGATGAAACATCTAAGTTGCTGAGGCTGGCCTGGTACTTGTGATCCTCCTGTCTCAGTCTCCCAAGCAGCTGGGATCACGGGTGAGTATAGCTGCCATGCTGGCATTTGCTGGACATTTAAATCTCCATCAACACTATTTGAGATTTTCTTGGGCCTGTGTTACTTTCACCCCTCCCTACCCTTCACCTGGTGCCCGGCCGTCCATGTCTTCCATGCAGTTTTGATAGTGCTTAGCAAGGAGAGAATACAGTTGAGTCAAGTTCGGGGACTTCCCAGCTTCCAGGAGGGCCTCTGCTGTGGCCAGGTGCATCACAGTGTCATCGCTGACTCTCCAGCATTCCACATCTATGGCTTCCAAGCCCCCCAGCTGGGCCAACTGTTTGTGTATCTTCTCCCCATCCCGGAGGAACTCCCACTTCCCGTTGAAGTACCCCAAGGCATCTCCAGCTGCACTCAGCACCATGGCAGCCACATACCTCTCTATCAATCCCCCACACATGCTGGGCTCTACTGCAGCTGTCTTGGGGGCAATTTGGACACCTGAAGGAGGATGAACGAAGAGTCAGAAAAAACAAGAGCTCCATCTACATTTCATGGAGCATTTACTACTCATAGGCACTGTATTAAATACATCTAACTTAATGGTCATAACTGCTCTAAAAGGACTGTATCTAGTTAGGCCTATCTTACATATGAGGAAACTGAGAGTCATAGAGATGATACAGTTTCAGAAATATTAAGAGACTTGTCTCAGATCACAGAGACAGTGACCTGAGGTCATAGCTCTAACAAGACTTAGGACTGGGATTCTGATTAGAGATCTATTAGACTCCAAAGCTCTTGATTTTTAACCACAACTATATTTTTGCCTCTTGGTGAATAGCAAGCCCATTAAATTCTGCAAGTCAATCCAAGTCTTTCATTTTCTTGTTAATTGATATTTGGGCCTTGGAAGTGCATTCTTCCTTTATATAAATAATAGTACTTTTTGTTGATAGTGTATGCATTTTGCAAAGGATGTACACATTCACTGTCTCACTATTAGGGAAGGATTGCAGTAAGCATTTCACAGGTAAATGGAGGCGCAGAGAAGCTAAGTTCACACACCTGGAAGTGAAATTCATGGGACTCAAATCTGATTACAGGCCAGGAATTCCAGTGTCTTACTCCATTCAGCCTCTGCCCTGGTCTACTTACCAGTCAGGGCCTCAGTCCCCACATCTGTAAAATGCTAATGCTAATAATGGCAACAACCCTCCCAATCTGTTGTGAGGAGTCAATGACCTAATTTTTATAAAGCACCGAGAACAGTGCAACCACATACCAGGCACTATTTTTGTAATTATTTTTATTATTCATATACAACCAGAAAAAAAAAGTGTTTTTGGTTATTGAACTAGAATACTTTCTCCCACAATCTTTCCTTCAACAGCAATATTTAAACTTGTTGTTTTTTTCCCTAAACCATAGAATTCTAGAATACTGGGATCTCAACCAATATGCCCTCCACTGATTAAAATCCTCCTAAGGTGCTAGCTTCCCTGCAGGTGCATTTCCTAACAGCCCTCTTCCTCCTTCCCCAGTTCCCCGGTGCACCCCATTCCTGGGGCATCAGGTTCAAAATCTCTGCACTGTCTTCCCACTCTATCCATCCACCCCATTTGCACAGGCAGGCAAACACTTAAGGACTGGAAGACTAGATCACCTTCCCCTCTGCTCAAGCTCTTTCTCCACTTCATTGCTCTTCTTCCCCTCCATTTACTAAATTTGGGGGTTCAGTTCAGGTCCTAGGGTTTCTGGAGTCCTTCTCCAGGCCAGGGACTGCAGGTTGGCCAGCACCTGGAGAAGCAGTGAATGATGATGAACGGTGCGTCCAAAGCGCAGTTCCTGATCACGCTGAGCTTCTTGGCTCACAAAGGATAATTGTAAAGTCTTATTTACATATTTTGTTATTGATAAATGAAAGCTAGGAACTGAATGCTGTCTGTGCCAAGAATTAGCTGCGTGGCTGTAAACAAGCCATCCTGCCTGGACGGCAGGGAAGGAGGGGGATGCAGGTGCTTCCCTGACATCCTTGTCTTGGGTTCAGATTTTCAGAGCCCAAGTTTAGCTGTCCTCTGAGAGCTAACTTTTCAAACATCTCTTCCACTCCCTGCCACCGTCCTGGGCTTCTTTTCCGTAATTCTTTGTGAGTCTTTGCGAGTTGCCCCCGAGTGGAGGAGGAGGACCGCCATCTTTTTCTGAAATTCTTTTTCACTTTCGCACGTGCCCTCGTCTCCCACACCTAACAGTTTTCCCTTAAACTTGTCTAAAACGTCACAGTTCCCATTCTACACACTCAAAACTGAAGTCTGCTTCTCTACGGCCCCCTGCTTGCTTGCTTTCGTGCCATGGTGGGGGCGGATCAGCACACACACTCGATTTGCAACGTGGCCGGCACCCACCCTGAAAACCTTGACCTCCCGGGGACCTGGCCAGGGGCAGCCTAGTCACCCGTGGGGAGGTGCGAGCGAGGCGCAGAGGCGAGGGGGTACGAGGTCACCTAACGGAAAACAGCACGCGGGGGAGAAGGAGGATGTACCTGGTCGCCCGTCAGAGAGGAGCGCTGGGGACGGGGCGGGGCCTCGGCGCGGAGTTCCGGGCGCGGAATCCGCCCGGCTACGTTCGAGCGCGGCGTCGCGCCGCTGCCGGAAGCCGACCCCGCGGGGCCAAGATCGGGGACCGTGCCCGGTTCCCCAGACCGCGCGCAGCACAGCGCCCCCACCTCGCGCTTGGCCAGGCTGAGTCCCGGCGAGTCTCTCGGCCTGGAAAGTGGCCTCCTTGTGCCGCTGCGCACCTCTGCGCCGGAGCCCAGGCGTTAGGAACCGCAGTCACCGGCCACCGTGGCTCTGCAGGGCTCTGACAAGCTCCTGGTGTACCCGAACGTGGAGGCCCCGGGATCCTGGCCCCCGACTGGGTGTCATCAGTGGCTCCTGTGTTGCCTTGGGTTAAAGCCTTAGCCTTTACCCCTACCCGGCTTTCCTGGGCTAAAGTGACGGACAGTATTTGCGCAAATAGTGTGAAAAAGGCCTTGATAGCGCCCTGGCCTTGCTTCTGCTCCCACTCCCCGCTTAGAATGACATTCCATCACTCAGGTTGTAAATACTTTACAGCCTTTAAGTATATTGTGTGTGTGTGTAGGGGAGGGGGTCATTGGTTATTTTGTAGATATAATTTTAAAATCTTAAAAAACTATTTAGCTTTAGCAATCACTATAATGGACTCCATATGTTCAGATAAGGTAATGCTTATAAGAGAAAATCTCTTCCAGATTGATACCATAGGAGTTGGAGGTCCTGGTGCTCGATTGCTCTTCTACCACACCATAGCCAAAATTGAAGAGAAAGAAAGCAGAAGCACAAAAAAATGAAGCAACCGGGGATTCAACAAATCTCTAGACACTTCATGGGCCTGAATGTGTAATACCATGACTACATAAATATTGAGAGTTGAAACAAAGACATTGTAAAGGAAGAGAGTGAGCTAACAGGAAATGGTTAATGACTGTAGCAGAGACAAAAATAAAAACAAGGATCAAAGGAAAATGCATACCACAGGATACAAAATTTGTTAAAAGGGGAAAACTAGTGCAGAGAGGTAGGAACCCAAAGGCATCTGCTCACATATCCTGTACAGTCAGTTCACTCAGGGAGCACCTAGATTGCTGAGCTCATGTGTCAATTTGCTGGGTCACAAAACCCAGATATTTGCTCAAGTGTTGTTACAGATGTCTTTGAGAAGGAATTTTTAAAAAATGAGATCAACATTTAAATCTGTAAAGCATTTTTCCCTCCATAATGGTGGGCCTCATTCAAACAGTTGAAGACCTCAATAGAAAAGATTTGCCTCCCCCAGGGAAGAAGGAATTGTTCCAGTAGATCACCTTAGGACTTAGGCGGCAAAATCAGCCCTTACTGTTCCAGGGCAGTGGCATACTCCTGTAATCACAGCAACTCAGGAACCTGAGGCAGAAGAAACACAAGTTAGAGGCCAGCTTCAGCAACTTGGTGAGATCCTCAGCAACTTAGTGAGACCCTATCTCAAAAAATAAAGAGGACTGGAGATGTAGCTCAGTGGTAAAACACCCCTGGGTTCAGTCCCCAGTACAAACAAAAAAACATCAACAATCAATCAATCCTTCCCTGGATTTCCAGCCTGGCTGGCCTGTACTTCAGATTTTGAACTTGCCAGCCTCCACAGCTGTGTAAACCAATTTTTAAAAGTAAATCAATCTCTCTCTCCATGCGTATATATAAAGTATTAATATATTATTAATATATATTAGTATGTATACAGCATTAATATATATACACATATACACACTGTTGGTTCTGTTTTCCTGACTAAAACAGCATCTAAATGTGCCAAGCTCTTTGCTAGTTGTTCCTTGCAGCTGGAGTGGTCAGGCAGTAATTGGACCAAGGGAAGAGACTTTGTAGAATATAATGACATTAGTCTGCAAGGAACATGATGAGAGCTGATTTTTGCAGAATATTATGAAAGCAAACAAAAATTGCCAGAATCTCAAAAATAGCCCAAACAGGATGCAGGAGAAGTGATTAAAGAAGAAAAAGCTGAAAGCAAAGAGACAGGTGTAGGTTGGCATTTCCTCCATGAACCATGCACAGCTGCTGGCCCCAGTGTTGAGGACCTAACTGAGCCTGGTCCCTGAGTTTTGAGACTATATCATAAGCTTTCTCATTTCCTCTGTTACTGAGTCACCTCAAACGTACTATCTGTAAAGCTAAAGATTTTGAAGAAGACTAGGAAAAAGACTAGGAGGTGAGCTCACCAAGGAAAACAGAACAGAAAGAGACCAAGGGGAAGTCCATGACGTCCCCCTGGCATGCTTCCCCCAGTGCAGTAGTTTGCTTCCCAACCTTTGATCTGGAGATCACCAGTAGATTTTAAAATCTACACTTCCTAGCAGATGGCCTTCACTGCTCCCTTTCTCCTAGTTTTGCTGGGATTTCCCACAGAAAGGGAACCTCAGGTGGCCCTCTAACCCCAAGCTCCACTGCTTGGGCGTTTTGTTTTGTTTTGTTTTGTCCCAGGGATTGAACCCAGGGGCTCTTAATCACTGAGCCACATTCCAAGTCCTTTTTATTTTTTATTTTGAGACAGTGTCTGAGTTTCTTAGGGCCTTTTTAAGTTGCTGAGTCTGACTTTGAACCTGTGATTCTCCTGCCTCAGCCTCTTGAGCCACTGGGATTACAGGCTTGAGTCACCATGCTGGGCCCTTCTTGAGCTTTTGATGAATCTCTGATGCTCCAGCCCACACCTCCGCCCAGGAGTCCTCACTGCCCACTGGGCTCTTAGTAGATGACAATACAGCATCCAAGAAATGAAAAGTAACTCCTTAAACCAAAGTGCAGGAAGCTTTGCTGAAGTTATTTCTCTTCCATACAGTCGCAGATGATCCCATTACCTGAGTCAGTCTGGGCTAACCTACCTGAGTCTCTCTCATTTCTATTTCCAGAAGAGTCCTGGGAGCAAAGGGTAAAGAAAAATCTAGCCAGCCAGGAGACATTTAATTGCTCTGGCCTCTCCAACCTTCTCCCCCTTCTGAGGAGGTGCCAGTCACTTATACCTTGGTCTCTGGCTCTCCTTCCTCCAATTGCTCTTTGGAGAAAACTCCTGAAGCTTAGGGTAGGGTATCTCAAAAAAAGGACAGCCAACAAATGACACCATGGCAACCAGTTTAGGCAGATTTCTTGGCTGTGTCTAGAGTCACTCAACTCCCCGTAAGTGACCACCAGAGAAATCAACTGAAGGCTCAGGAGAGGTTGAGTCTGGAGTGCAGAGAGGGCCAGCACTCCCTGCCATTCTGTGCTGGTGTACTGGTGTATAAACTGGGTCCTCCTATGGACCCTTCAAATGGTCAGATTCCTTCTCATATTCAAACAGTCCATGTAAGCTATGCTTTAAGCATTGCTCTTTCTAGAAAGAGTTAGTGAAGGGGAAATTCCCCTTTCCATTTAAGCTATGAAATTTCTCTTTACTTTTATGTACAGAGTTAAATTCCCCCCTTCTTATTTTTTTTGGAACATGGAAACCTTGACCTTTAGTTAAAGAGCATTTTATATTACATTGTGGATAAGAAATAAAAGGCAATCGTCTGGTTTACTTTTCAGAAAAATATTCAAGAAAGAAGAAGGAGGGGTGAGGAAGGAGAGAGGGGAAGGAAGAAGGAGGAGGCAGGAGTTGACTGAATTTTAGGAATGTAAATAGCTCAGTGTGTCTAAGCGGTAAATAACACCCTACTGAACAGGCCGTGCCCAGGGCTCTTCAGCTGGCGTTCGTCGTGGCTGCAGTGTCCTGTTTTGAAAGCATCAAGTTCGTCTGTGACTTTCTGCTACTGCCCGCTCATTGCCTCCTTACTCTGTTTCTCGGGGAAAATGAAATAGAAAGCTGAAAAAAGTGACTTTTGAACTTTGTTAGTAATGGAGTGACAGACGGGACAGTCAATGGCTATAGTGACTTTTAATCCTAGAACCCTAGACTTGTCCAGGTTCCAGGGCAAGCAAGAAGCTTAGCTCTCCTAGACACAGGTTTGTCTCTTTTTTATTTTTCTTTTTTCACAGTGGTCTTACACATGGTAAGCAGGTGCTGTACCACAGAGCTATACCCCAACCCGCATTTCTTTTTTTCTTAAAGCACTAGGCAATAAAACTCTGCAACCTTCTTTGAAAGTTGCCCTTTCCAGTTTCAACACAGACACACACAGACAGACACACACACACAATCTTCTTTAAACAGAACCAAAATTTCTCCTGCTTTAATTTCAGATGATTTTCTTCAATTTGGTTGTCCACTGAAATCTGAAAACAAAGCTCAAAGACAAATACCTTAAGGCAATGAAGGATCCACATCAAACCACCTGGCAAGTCTCAAAGATCTCAGCTTCCCATTCCTCTATTCTCTCCCCATTTTAGTCTTCTCTTTGTTATTATTTGCTACTTTTCTCTGGAATATCTCCATTTTCGACATTTAGTTTGAAACTGGATATAATATTTGATTAAAGATTTGGGCTTATGTAGAAAGAACCGAACCTGTAAGATGATTCCTGGCCCTTCTGGGTCATATTTCCATTCATATTTCACAATGTTTTGTTGGCATTTTCACCTTACAGCAGACTCATATTCAGCTCTTTGCCCTGATCTTCTGCTCCGTCCACCAAGCCCTCGGGATCCTTCCACCTGTTCTCATCTCTCCTGGTCTAGTCGTCTTTGCATTCCCCAGTGCTAAGCACAGTTCCAGGCACATTGTAGAGACTCAACAAGCTGAGGGCAGGGATTGGATTGATGTGCTAAATGAGTAGCACAGACATCAGGAGCTCAGAGAAGGGAAAGAGCACTAAAGAAGAAGAATCTAGGAAAACTTTCTGAGAGCAGGGCATTTGTTCTGGTCCTTTAAGGAAGTGTTTGAATGGGCAGAGTAAGGGGAAAGGACAGTGTGTCAAGGTTTGCAGGTAGAGAGAGGACGGAACCAAGTGGAGGACGGAGAGTGAGCGGTGGGCGATGTGAAGAGAGCCCTGATTGAAACAGGGTTAGCGCTTAATGTCCACTTCTCTTTTCATTTTAAGCATTTCGGTAATTTCCATCTCAAAGAACCAGAAAGAGTGTGACAGCATTTTAAGAGGAAAAAATGGTGACCAGTCTCTCACTCTGCTGACTTCAGCCAGCTGTGGAAGGACTTGGAAGCACGTGGCGTTAAAGCACAGGTCTGGCCACCCTAAGCTGGTTCCCTAAAGCCCAGGTCTGGCCACCCTAAGCTGGTTGCAAACCTTATAGACAAGGCTCTGAGAGGCTGAAGGTCACTGGCCAGATTGCATGGCAGAAACCCAGGTGCTGGTCACTAGGCAGTACCTTGAAACAGTACCCAGGCAGCTTCTTGTGACTTTTCACTGCTGAGACTCTCCAAAACGAGCTTTCAAACCCCACGGGAAGATCATGTCAAAATCAAAACACAAAACTTCCCTGAAAATTTTTGTCAGTGTAATAATAGGTTTTGTTTCCTCGGCAACAGTGAACCCACCGTGGAAAAGCATTTTCCCTGGCATCTAGTTGGTCCCAGCTGCACTGATAGTGAAGTCACTGAGACCACTGGCTGCCCTGCTCTGGGGACTCTAGAAGGAAGGGTAAGAAATTTGAGCTCAGCTTGGCATTATCAACAGGAAGAGGTGAAACAGCTCTAAGATCAAGAGAGGGAAGAGTGAACATCATTTCCAGAGAAATCATGCCATTCAGGGAACAGAACAGGGGACAAAGCCTGCCTACATATACCATGAGGTCTACACCACAAGTACTTCCTGAATGGCCGGGCTGCATCTCCCTTCTGATTGTCCCTTCCTGGAGGGCCCTCTCCATACAACCAGTCTGTGACTGTCTTAATTTCACTTTTGATGTTTTTCATTGTATAAATATTTGTATTATGATGAGTTGATTTCTATGTGCCTTTCTTTTTTCTGGCTTCTGGGTTTTGTGTCTTATTTTCTAACCCTAGGATTATAAAAAATGCTTTCACAAATTTATGCCTTAATTTTTCTCTCATAAAATTTTAAAACATAATTGTTTTTAAGTCAAACTATAAATAGATTAGAAGATCAAGTGGGGCTGAAGAACTTACATTGAGCAGCAGTAGTCCCTGGCTCTGCTCCTCTCCAATTGCAGACCTGCTCCTCAGAACAAATGTCTTTGAACTCTTTCAACAGATTTTTCCTTTTGATAATCCAGAAGCTCAGGCTTTGGCTTCCTTTGTCCTTCCTCATGCATCACTTCCAGTCTCCAGAAATTTATTCCAGAAATCTTTGGTCCACAGACTATTCTATTCTCATTGTGATTGTGAACATACGCTTTTTTTTTTTTTTTTGGTGCTGGGGATTGAACCGAGGAGTACTTTATCACTGAGCTCACTGAGCTACATCCCCAGCCCTTTTAATTTTTTATTTTGAGTCAGGGCCTCACTAAATTACCAAGCCTTGAACTGGCGATCCTCCTGCCTCAGCCTCTGGATTTGCTAGGATTACAGGCATGTGCCATCACACCCAGTAACCAACAATTTAAAAAAAATTATTAATGCAGTCAGGGTTTCAGGAGGAAGAAGGATCAAACACATCCCATTAATGCAGTCTTGGAAGAGAAGCTTTCTATATTTTACAATCAGGAAGGAGGAACTAGCTATAAAACACCTACCTGGTGGCCCTTTTCTTTCAGTCCCTGATTAATTCACACGAAGGCACTGATGGCAAAGGTTATTTAACATGTGCTTCTCCAAAACAGTGGATTTTACTGGAACTCTTAAACTCTTAAAACTTGAGTATGTCTCGTGGTTTTCAAAATTTTTGCTCACATACCACAAAAGGAAATTCATGAAACTATGAATTTCTTTACTCATTCAAAAGATACCTATAATTTTATATTACTTTAAATATTTCCAAAGGATATAATTTTCAATGTATGGTACCATTATCATTTTCAAAAAAAAAGTTACATCCTTCTTAAATTGTGCAAAATTGAAAGTGGCACAAATTGATAAAGATCGTGCAGACGTTTCTTCTTAGATCTGGATAAATGTTCAAGAAAATATGAAACCCAAACTTACCTTTGATATATACCCTTTACTTGAAAATGTACTGCTGCTTTTTAGAGGTAAGGAGAAGCTGTTACATCCTTCCTCCATGTAATTATTCATCTGAGACGAATGAGGTGCTCACCAGGCCCCGTTTCTCCTCCAGAGAACGCAGTGGGCTCCTGTCACAGCAAGTCTTACTCTCCTGCTTTCCCTAGCTGGAATGCTCCAGACCTGAGGTGGACAGGGCAGTTGCTTATTTCTAAGCCCTGCCGCACACTTGTTTTCTGTCCCAGGCTCTGATTGCTTTTTCTGACTGTAGTAGGAGGGTTAGTGACTGTGACAATACACAGGAAGTAGGAGAGATAGAAGGCAAAGTTCTTCAACCTTCTATCCCACTCAACCATACATCTGTTTCTACTCAGTCAAAATCTGAACAAAAGAGAAGGGACACAAAGACCTACCTTGGGCTTATGTTATCTCGATTTAAGGAGTACACATTGACTAGAACACCAATATTTCAAGTTGTGCCTTCATGTGACATCCTGAACGCTTTGTTTTGTTTTTGATTTACTTTTCTAGAACACTGCATCACAATCAGATTCAAGTTGGGTAAGGGGTAAGCCTTTCTTTTTAAACAGGGAGAAAGCCAAAATCCTTCTTACTGTAGGAAAGTTTTAAGAAGGAATACATAATGAAAGTGAAAATTGAGAAACTGATTCTTTTAAAATTATTGGTACCATATACCCTTTGAAAATGCAAAAAAGAAAAAGAAAAAGAAAAGAAAATGCTCACATGTTGCTGGGCACATTGGTGCAACCTGTAATCCCAGTGACTTGGGAGGCTGAAGCACGAGGATCGCAAATTCAAAGCCAGCCTCACCAACTTAGTGAGGCCCTAAGCAACTTAGTGAGACCTTGTCTCAAAAATAAAATCTAAGGGGCTGGAGCGGTGGCATGGTGGTTCGGTGCTTGCCTGGCATACTCGAGGACATGGATTCAAACCCCACTACCACATACACAACTAAGTGTATGGAGCAATGAAGGCCATGTGAAAGGCTAGATTAAAAAAAATAGATTCTTTCTTTCTCTCTCTCTCTCTCTCTCTCTCTGACCTTCTCTCTTAAAAAAAATATATAATATAAAACGGGCTGGGGATGAGGCTCAGTGATTGAGAGCCCCTGGGTTCCATCCGTAGTACAAAAGAAAGAAAGAAAGAAAGAAAAGAAATTGCTCAGGTGCCCACAGGGATAGAGGTAACTCATTTTTGAAGACCCAGCCTTACTTAACACAAATGAACATCTTCAGGCAGGGAAGTGCATGCATTAAGGGGTGCCCGCATATGTGATGCTTGGAGCCAGGTGCAGTGGTGCATTCCTCAAGAGGCTGAAGTAGGAGGATCACAAGTTCAAAGCCACATTCAGCAATTTAGTGAGGCCCTAAGCAAACTTAGTGAGACCCTGTCTCAAAATTCAAAAATAAAAAGGTCTGGGAAGGTGGCTCCAGTGGTTAAGTGCCCCTGGGTTCAATCCCTAGTACCAAAAAAGAAAAAAAGATGCTTGGGAAGTGGACCTATCAGATCACGTTGTATAAACTGCCACTCAACTCTATGCAAAAGATTTGCCTCATACAGAGACAATTATTGGCAGAGGCAAGGGATGTATCCTCTCTAGAAAAGGCCTGTGCTGGCCATCCTCACACCTGATCAGAGCCTAAGCCCAATCCCCATGTGGAAAAGGCTTTGTTCTTCCACCTTGAGGATATTTTCACATCTCTCTACCCTAGGCACACACATAGGCTTTACACCCCTGTCATTTTTCCTGGGCAGCATTTTACTTAAAGAGATCTCAGTGCCTTCAACAACGCTGACAAACAGAATGGGTGGCAGCTTAAGTTGTGACTTTTTTCTAAGAAAGCTTGTTCTCCAGTAGCTTCAAGTCAATATTTCAGAGGTTTCTATACCATATACACCAGGTTTGACACATTGTGTCCCATACCCATTATCATTTTCTTTTTTTTTTTTCCTTTTCTCTCTCCTTCTAAATTCACCTTACTACTTCTACAGATTTACTTTGGAAGGAAAACTATTGCATATCCAATATACCAAGTACCTGGTCTTAGCCTGGATCCTCTGAAAAGCAAAGTTAGAGACAAAGTCCTGAGTGAAACCGTTCGTTTGAAAACTTGAGCTGAGTGGTGCAGGACAGGGAAGGAGGGAAAGACAGCACAGGAAGCCTTGCCAAAGGGCTGGAGCAGCTGCTCAGCAGCTGGAGCGCTTGCCTGGCATGTGTGAGGGCCTGTGTTCAAACCCCAGCACCACACACACAACTAAGTGTTGGGGCGGGGAAAGAACAGATGAAAAAAATAAGTAAAATTTACTCTCTCTCTCTCTCAAAAAAAAAAAAAAAAATCAGAAGCCTTGCCAAGTCAACCACTGCTAAAAGCAATGTACTCGGTCCCACTGGACCTTCTGGGAACCTCATGAAATGTCTCTCAGACTCTCCACCTGCAAGCACTTACTATCTGTTTCCAGCCACCTTTGGTCAGATGAAGCCCCTGGGGCACTGACTTCCCCACTTCCTGGGTTCCACATGCTTGAGCTCGGAACTCTCAAGGGTCTTCCCATGCCAAGCAAACAGAGAAGCTCTGGGTAGAGCCAGAAGTAGACTGGGAAAAGCTCAGGCTGCTGCCAGGTGTCAAGTTCTACCCGCAAACAGGTTCATGGGCCTGCATGGTCAGCTGCTTGCCCATGGATCCTCCAGAATCCTACATGGAGGGGCACAGGGGTGGCAGGAAGTTGGAAATGGGGACTACAGATCTTCCTCACTGCACGGGCCTTAGTGATATCACCGCGCTCATCTGAGGCACACTCAACTGTGGAAGGGGTGATGGGAAACACTGCCCAACAAGGCTGCCAGGAGCCAGCTCTGAGAAGATAGTGGAGATGGGGGACGCTACAGGTGTGAGGGGGTGGTGTGAGCTGAACACTTTTCAAAAATGCCCACTACAGTGACTAGGAAGGAGTAACTCTCCACACAAACAGAACTTGAGAACAGGACAGAAGAAAGGAGCCCATAAAGCTCCCACAGGATGGTGCAGGCAAAGCTAGGCTGCCCCTTCCCCAAGTGGGTGCCTTCCCCACCACCCTCGCCATCCCAAGTGCCCAGGTCTTTCAGTGCTTCCGATTTGCTGGTTGATGGTGAAGAGAGCAGCTGGGTAACCCGCCCAGGCCACACCCTCCCAGAGGCGGCTGAGAGAGCTGCACTGGAGGAGCTTCCTCAAATCACCCTCCCTGCCCCCTAGTGACTTGCCTGTTTCTGGGTGAAGTCAATCCTCTATCAAGTAAAAGGAAGTTGGGAGAGGGAAATGCCACCTCTCCGCTGAGTGAGTTTCCATTACTTGTGAGACAGCAAGAGGAGAGCATCGCTGAAGCGGGCTGTCATCCTTTGACTTCTAACACAAGAAAAAGGACTTTTTTCTTCAGCAAGTAAGTATATTTACTATTCTCTTACCACAGGGTAGCTTGGTAGAACTAGTTACCAACAACTTGACTGCCTTTTAGACAAACAAACCATCATGACTACCTCTCAGACCCGTGTTTGTCCCCAGAGGAGGCTTCTGGAGTCTCCTGTTCCCAAAGGAGTCTCTGGCTTCCCAACACTTTTAATGAATCACCATCAGAATCCTGGCCCATTATTTTTAAATTTCCTACATGGTAGCAAATATTTTTGTAGACTGAATTTGAGTATTTCATATCTACAAAATTCTGGTGACTGAGTTCCTCCAGGCTGATCCTGGTTAAGATGGACTGTGGCTGATAAAACATGAGCTCCACAATGGCTCCTAAAGAGGAAAGTCACATGTCCTCTGGTCCACATTGGACTGTGTTGCTGGGAAGAGGCTGAGGGGGTGACCCTCAGTGGAGCACAGCACTTGTTTTCATTTCTCAATTTTGACAGATTTACTGGAAAAAAACCCCCAACCTCTGCCTGTTTGCACTACACCACATAATATGAAGAAGCAATGTTTGCAGTGTGTCTCTTCTTCTTTTTCTTTTTCTTTAATTCTATTTTTGGTGCCAGGGATTGAACCTAGAGGTGCTTAACCACTGAGCCACATCCCCAGTCCTTTTTGTTTTTATTTATTTATTTGAGACAAGATCTCATTAAATTGCTTAAGGCCTTCCTAAATTGCTGAGTCTGACCTTGAACTTGGGATCCTCCTGCCTCAGCCTCCCGAGTCTCTAGGAATACAGGCCTGCGGCACCTGTGCCCCATGTGTCTCTTATTTCCTCCATTTTTACTGGTAGAGTTTTCTATTGATTGCTTCTCAGCACTTTCAGAATATACTATTTGAATGGTGTTTGAGAATTGAGAGGTTCCTTTTCCTATAAACATGTTGAGAATGTTTTTTTGTGACTTAAGTTCCGTCTTGGACACACACAGTCCTGAAGTTGATGTGATTCTTGGTATGTCCAGAAGAGGAGCTGAGCTTTCTAGGTTGCTTAACTGATATTGAAGGTCCTTAGAGTGCTCTGTTTGTAACAAAGTTAACCACACCTAATAACCAGAAGGCCATTTCACAGAAGGGCTCTGATGGTTTCTTGGAACAGGCAAGAGGACCAATGAAGGTCACCTCCTCACAGAGTTCTCATGGTCACACCCTGGCATAGAGGTCACTCATGAAGAGCTCTGTCTCATGTTAGGTAGGCAGACCTTCTTTCCTAGGTGACTTGTACTATTTTATTTACAGCTTCTGGAAAAAAATCCACAACCTTTGAAGACTTGAGAGCACTGTCCATCGCTCATCAGTGTGTTTTGTAACCATCCCCTTTGAGCCCTCTAAGTGGAACAATTGAATCACCTTCTACTCGTGCCTGGTGTGCACCATCGGGCCCTCTCCATTGCCTTGCTCAACCCCCTTTTGTGTGCTAGGAGGTGTCCAAGACCTCTTGGCTCTGAATTACTGGCTTTGGTCATCCATCCTGAGCCTCTGCTGTCATGGATCCCACGCTGAAGCAGGGGACACTCCTCAGGCTCTCGTGGCTTGTGGTGGTGCTAGCTGGTCTTTTCCACTTCTCTTCAGGTAAGCAACTTTCAGGAATGCAACTAAGTCCTCACTTAATATTTCTGGGGTTAAGAGACAGGCAGAGCTGTTCTCTGTACTGCCCCTTCTGTGGCCTTCTGTGCTAGAAGGGATCTTCCCTGGTCCAGAGAGGTTGTTGGATTTCCCTGTGATCACACTGCAAGTTAGAAGGCAGGTTAACCCAAGATTCCAGACCTTCAAGGAAGGGGTGGGGAGTGTGTCGTTTTAACAAAACCATGAAGCCGATTCCAAAAGACAGCTGAACATTGTGGCCTCTTCCATGAATAGTAGATGTTCATTAGCATGTTGTGATGTTCCAGGGTGTTAGCCTTGAGGTCTGATTCTGTGATACAGCTCAGCCGATCTGCTCTGTCTTGAAAATGGAACAATAATGATCTTTTCAACTGGTGGGCACAGGGGGGATGGTTGAGGTTATAATCTTCTTAAGGTTAAATCTTTCTCTTAATTTTATTATTATGCCTTGGGGGTTGACACTGTTTGTAAACATTGGCATCTGATATTGAGTGGTTTCAGATTTAGTACAAAATTATATTTTAGTTATATTTATTTTTAAATTTTTTTTTTTTTTTTTTTTTTTTGCTACCAGGGACACTTAACCACTGAGCTACATCCCAAGCCCCTTATTTTATTATTATTATTTTGAAACAGTCTCGCCAAGTTGCTTAGGGCCTATGTTTCCAAGGCTGGCTGTTTGATCCTTCTGCCTTAGCCTCCCGAGCTGCTGGGATTACAGGCATGTGCCTCTGTGTCCAGCTTTAATTTTTCTTTTTTTCCAAAGAGAGGGTCAGTGGGGCTGGAGCGGTGGCTCAGCGGTTTCGGCGCTTGCCTGGCAAGCACGAGGACGCGGGTTCAAACCCCAGCACCACATATACAACTGAGTGTTGGAGCAACTAAGGCCATGTGAAAAACTAAATAAAGTTATTTCTCTCTTTCTCTGTCTCTCTCACTGTCCCTCTCTCTTAAAAAAAAAAAAATCCAAAGAGAGGGACAGTGAAAGAAAAAAAAAAGAGAATCCATTTTAATTAAGCTTTTCATGCGGGCTTCATTGCTCCAACACCAACACTCTGTTGTGTATGTGGTGCTGGGGTTTGAATCCATGTCCTTGCTCATGCCAGGCAAGTGCCATAAACACTGAGCCACCACTCAGGCCCCGACTTTAATTATTTTTAATTGATGATATAGTATTTCATATGTGTCCTGCAGAATATTTGGACTTCTAGAGGCTTTTTTCCAGCTCAGGTGGTCTTAAGGGTACGGACTTGGGGGTAGCTATCAAAAAAAGTGGGGCTCATCCCACCGACAGAACAATTCTGACTTTCTTAAAGGCAGAAAACAACAGATAAGGTTTCTATGAAGTTGCATATACCCTGCTTCCCAAAATCAGAGGCAGCTTGAGTGCCCACATGCAAAAACCTATGAAAGGTCTGTGTCTTAAAGCTGCTCACTTAAAGTACTGCCCCAAATCCCTAAGTGTGAGGGTAGGAGAGAGAGAAGGAAAAAGGAGTGGGACACACAGATTACCTGACTGCATTGGTGGTGATTTTAAGTTTTCTGTCCTGAATTGCAAGTTGCTATTTTACACCACTGCAGAAACAAGAAAACCACGGCTTACATTTCATGGTTTACACATCAGATTTTGTACATATTTGATGATTATATTACTTTTCCTACAGTTACAAAGTTATAGTTTTCTCCTGGGAACTTGGGAACCCATTACCAATCTAAAGTCCTAAACCCAGAAATAGGGGTGGGGAGGGAAAACACTAAAAAATGGAAACATAAAAGAAAAGTTCAACCAAGACTTTAGAAATTACATCAGGACAATGAATCAGGTAAACAAAAGAAAAGCTTGGAGCTTAAGAAGGTGCTCGGGAAAGTACCGTGCTCTCTACCTACATCCAGATTTCACTGTTGCCCCGTCAGCAGTCCGCAAGCGTCTCTGGTCGAAACACACATCTGGACCAGGTGGGCCTTAAAGGTGAACCTGGAATTCCAGTTCTCAAAGAGGTTTTCATAGGTGTTAGACGGGGAAGGCAAAACTAACCACGTAAAACTCTGACTGTAACAGCCAGGATCTGGGAAGGAGGGACCAGGGCGGCCTGTAGCAGTGGGAGCCAGCTTGACGGAGGATGGATGGTGGAGAGAGAATCCTAGGCAGGGCAACAGCCTGGACAAAGGCACCAAGGTGAAGGACATTCACTGGTGTGACTATTGGTTATTTTGTTTAATGATTTAATTCAGTAAACACTGAGCATCTGCTATGCACAGGATAACTTTCTTGGTTCTGGAGACAAAAAATTGTGAGCAAAACGAACATGGCCCTTGCCTTCATGGAAGGAAGAAGAGGAGGAATGTAATCACTTGGTTTTTTATTTGTTTGTTTGGTTAGTTTTTTGGGGGTTTTTTTGTTCATTTGTTTTTGTTTTTTAGTACCAGGAATTGAACTTTGGGGCACTTAACCACTGAGTCACATCCCCAGCCCCCCCCCCCTTTTTGTGGTTGCTGTTTTGAAACTGGGTCTCACTAAGTTGCTTCACTACGTTGCTGGGACTGGCTTTGAACTTGCGTTCCTCCTGCCTCAGCCTCCCCAGCTGCTGGGATTATAGGCATGCACCACTGTGCCTGGCTGATAATCTCCACATTGAGTGTATGACCCGCAGAGATGAGTGCTTTGAAGGCAACACACAGGCAGAGGAGGTGCTGGTGTCCTCTCTGGAAGGAGCTGCAGAGTGAGCAAGGACTTGCCAAGGGACAGTGGTGGAGCAGGTCAGAAGTGGGAGGGAGCCAAGCTCAGGCTCTTCGGGATTTGCAGAGCAGTCAGGAATCGGACTGTTATTTGCACAGCACCAGATCATGAAAGAGTTTTAGGCAGGAGAGTGTCATGGTCTGTTCTGGTGCTGTGCACACTTTAATTATGCATATAAATCACCTGGGGGTCTTGTTAAAACTGCAGTTTCTAGCATATGGGATTTTTTAGAGAAGTGAAACGTTTTGCATAATACTATAACTATGGTTATAAGTCATGATACATTTTTCAAACTCATAGAAAATAAGCCACCAAGGGTGAACTCTTAAGTGAACTGTGGACGGTGAGTGATAGTGATGTGTCAGCAACAGGCTCTTCGACTATACCCAATGTTCCACTCTGGTGTAGGATGTTGATGGCGGGGGAAGCTATGAAACCTCTGTACTTTTCATTTACTTTTTCTATGAGCCTAAAACTACTCTGAAATACAAAGTCCATTTTAAATTTTTATTTTAAGTGCTGTTTGTTTTTAGGATAGCCTGGGGGGGGCCTGAGATTTCTTATTTCTTTCTTTTTGAACTGGGGATTGAACCCAGGGGTGCTTAACCACTGAGCCATGTTTCCAGCCCTTTTTATGTTTTATTTTGAGACAGTGTCTCACTAAGTTGCTCAGGCCCTCACTAAATTTCTGAGGCTGGTTTGGAACTTGCTATCCTCCTGCCTCAGCCTCCCATGCTGCTGGGATTACAGACGTGAGCCACTGTGCCCGGCGAGAGTCTACATTTCTCATAAGCACTCAGGTGATGCCGATGCTGAGGATCATCTATCTCTAGTTTCAGTAGCAAGTTTGAAAATGATGAGTTGCTGGGGAGAAAAACTGGAGTCATGAAAATGACTTGTAGGGCTGCCATATTAATTTTGAAAAACCTACTGGGAGGTTCCTCTCGTAGCTGACAATACAGGATGATGGCTATGGTGAAAGGAGCAGAATCGGGGAGAGGGATGGATGGGGAGCATACGATGTGAAACTGGTGACAATCCACCCAGCTGGAGCGTGGGCATGGGTTGTCCCTGCCCTGTGGGAGATGAGATTACCTAGCGTGAAGTACCTTTGTGGAGGGCTGTTTCAGTGCAGGGGACCTGCCCTGCTGGGCTCTCCCCTCCTACCCTGGGTCAGGAAGCCACACCATGGCAGGCAAGCTCCCCCTCTATAGTTCCCCCACAGCCACCTACACCCAGAGAAGGTGAGCCTCATTCACGCATAGGAGGGGACGCAGCTGGGCTCCTCCCCACCCAGGTTGTAGGCACTGTCTCTGGAGGCAGAAACTCCTGACTGTGCTCTCTGGAAATGGGTGGCCATGAGGCAGAGGGTGTGGCAGGGTAGCTGTCAGAGGAACCCACGTGGGCAGCTTTTCCTTCAGAGCTGGGTCCCTTAGGGAGAGACTCAGCTCTCTGGGGTGGGGAAAGGCTTCCTCCAGGAGCAGGCCAGGGATACAAGAAAGCAGTTGCCTGGAAGTCTTGGCATGAAGAACGCTGAGCTAGAGAAAAATAAGATGTCCCCAACATGCTGCCCCAGCAAAACACCCTCCACGTCCATATTTTTGTCACAATGCTTCCGGCCAAGGTGTCCCATGAGTAATGATTTCTCCCATCATTACCCTAATAACAATTATTCAAGTTCCTGAGTATGTAAAAATATATAAATGTTATTTAGAAAGAGAGAAAGGGGGAGAGGTAAGGATTGGATTCATACAGAGTATATGAGCTGGGTCTAGGCAGGAGTCTCAAATATGCTAGGCTAAATATATCTTATCTTTCCC
Organism: Aplodontia rufa; assembly: GCA_004027875.1. Taxonomy (NCBI): domain Eukaryota; kingdom Metazoa; phylum Chordata; class Mammalia; order Rodentia; family Aplodontiidae; genus Aplodontia; species Aplodontia rufa. Next base: position 88,531 of record PVKS010002828.1, read on the forward strand.
GTGGCTTGCACTCGTCCCAGGGCTGACTCTAGCTCTGTTGGTGCTGATTCATTTAATCAGAAGCTTAGAAGTATCCATAAACATCACTTCCATGAGAAGGGATCTGCACAAACCATTAACAGTAGGATCTCCAGGTGGAAGATAATGGTGGCATCTATGCTTTTCTGTATCTTTCATTCTTTCTAAATTTAATAGTAAGAGGAAATGTTTATTTAACAAACACACTTAAGTCTCAAGAGATAATGTGGATCACATCACTTGGTGAATTTTAAAATGCTGTGCCCAGCTCTTGTTCCCCTTCTCTGTTAGGAGAAGTGGTGACATCACATCAGACCCCTGTCCAGGGTGTTGGGGGCCACGGCAGACCCTCAGTCTGCTGCTTCCCTTGAACTCCCCAGAGGGGTGTTATGGTCCCGCCACTGTGTCAATTCTGCATGGCAGGGCTAAGGAAGATGCAGGTCTTTCTAGATCATGTTCTTTCTTCCTTCCTTCTTTCCTTTCTCTTTCTTTCTTTGTTTTGAAAATACACCTTAAATTATTTTGTTAGTATTATACCTCCCAATTTTCCCTGAAAGTTTCTGCAGTCACATAAAATTCACCATTTTAAGGTGTATCATTCGGTGGCTTTTAGTGATTTGCAGTTTTATGAAATCATTACCACTATCTAATTCCAGAATGTTTCCATCACTCCCAAAAGAAACCCTGTGCCCATTAGCACTCACTCCCCATGTCCACCTTCTCTTGCCTCCTGGTGACCACTAATCTACTTTCCTTCCTTATGAATTTGTCTGTTCTGAATATTATAAATTGAACCGTATGCTATATGGTGTCTGACCTCTTTTGCTTGGCGTTGTGTCTTCAACATCCATCCACACTGTCGTCTGTATCTGAACATTTGTTCTTACAGCTAATAATATTCCACAGTAGATTGGGTTTCAGGGGTGTCATTATTTGTCTGAAACCAGTGGTCTTTGAGTTTGTTGGTGGACAGCTTCCTATTCTGGGGCATTAGTGCTCAGAGTTGAAGTGGTCATGGCGGGAAGGAGATAGAGGCAGGGGGCTAACACTGCTGAGTGTCTCCAGTGTGCCATACCCATTCAGGAGAGGTGAGCAGTCATTTTCTATGTCTGCCTTCTCTCCTTATTTTCCCTCATGGCCTCTGTCCCCATCTGACTGCTGCTGGGTAGAAGTGGCCAGGTGGGTACCCCATGCTAGCTATGGGCACTAGACTCAGTCCCTGGGTCAGGCAGTTACCATGGGTTTATCCTAGATGTGGTTCAACAAAGCAAGCCTCTCACATGGGGGGAATGGTTCTATTAAAGATCTATTCAGCATCTTTTTTCTTTTTTTTGTACCAAGGATTGAACCCAGGGGCACTTAACTACTGAGCCACATTTCTAGGCCTTTCTTCCTTCCTTCTCTTTTCTTTATTTCTTTTTTTTTTTTTTTTTTTTTTTTTTTTTGAGACAGGGTCTCACTAAGTTACTTAGGACCTTGCTAAGTTGCTGAGACTGTCCTTGAACTTGCAATCCTCCTGCCTCAGCTTCTCAAGTAGCTGGGATCACACACATGCACCACCAGGCCTGGCTTCTATAGCTTCTATAGCATCTTACAGTGAACAAAGTGCCTTGCATCTGGTATCATGATGACCATGATGATTGTGTGAAACAGGGAAGATAGTATGTCCATTTTGCTGAAATGGTACCTGAGGCTCAAAGAGATTAACAGACTTACTCGTTGCCTAGCCATGCATTCAGCAAGTATTCATAGAGCACTTAGTAGTACACTGCTGTTACAGTCCCGTTACAAAAGTCCTGTTACAGGACTGTTACCAAGTCCCTAGTCTCGTGGCTGTAGGTAAATACATGTCTTGTATACATATACGTATAAATAGATATTTCAATGTAAATAGACATCATCTAGAGAAATAAATAAGGGCAAGAAACTGAAGAGTGGCAGGACTGGTGGAGTCAGAGTACAGAGCTGCTTAGGGATAGTCAGACAGCCTCTCCCATCAGGGGACAATGCCAGGGCAGACCTGAACCAAGTGAGCCCTGGGCCGTGTGGACTTCTGGGGAAGATGCTGTGTCTCGGGCACTGTGAGAAGTTTTCTGGGCCTGCTGTGCTTGGTGATGTTGTAATATCTGGTAATGTAAAATGGCGTCCATAACATGACTTCCCTTTGGCGTCATTGATGCAGACGCAACCCTTCGGCAATGTTTCAACTGTTTTCTCCTTACTCTGCATGTATGTGGAGTGGAGTCTTTGTGAGCATGCGGGGGACCAGGTTCCTGTGGGAATTTCCAAGTTCCCCGGAAGATTTCTGGTTCCTCTTTTTAGTCTGGTTCTTTCTCAGCACCAGTGGCTGGTGAGAAAGGGCCTCGATAGGAATGTCGAGCTGCCCATTGATGGTGCATCATGACCTTTAAAGAGACACCCACACTTCTCCTCGGATGGCTGGACAAAAACTCCTTAGGAGCCATCACTGAAATTAGAGGGCTTCACTTTCAGTTGTGATTTCTCTCTTGCTTGTGTCATCATGTGAGAATCAGTTAGAAATATTGGATTATTTGGGGGTGGGAACAAGCAGTTCAGCAGGGAAAGACCCTATTATTCGGGGCCCCTTGACTGAGCTGTTTCCATCCTGGTATCAGTCTGGCCCGTAGTAAGACCAGAGTCTATATCTGGCATGACCTAAGTGACATAAAGGGGTTGAGAAGGTAGAACTACGGGAAGCAGAGGAGGAGAGAGAAAAGGAAACTCTTACAGAAGACCTGCTTTTTCCTTGGGACTTTTCTATTCATGTCATTAAATTGAACTAGATTTTACAGTGATGTGGAGGGGTAGATATCATGCCCACTTACAGGCAGGAAAATGGATTAGTCAGCAAGTGGCTGAGGCGGGACTAGTCAACAGGAATGTATAACCCTAACCCTCTACAGGTTATTTTGCTTCCCTGTGTCCTTAAGAACATCCTGGCTATATGTAGCTTGCTCTTTAGCTATGATAGCTTCACTATGAAATTGCTCTCTGGTGAATTATCTCTTCATCTCCTCCCCTTTCAGTTATATACTCTAAAGCAGGGACTGGTGATGTTCAGGACATTTGTCAAAAGGGGACACCTAGGCTCCTTCCGAGTTACTTCACTTCGATATGCAAATACTCATCATCATAAAACCCTCTTCCTCAGCCCCATGGTACAGCCTCATCTGGTGGAGGCCTGAGAGTGGTGGGATGGAAAGGTGCTAGGGTCCCACCATCCTGCTTTCCAAGGAGAAGGAAAACCTGAAACAAGGCCCCAAACACAGCCTGCACAAAGGGATCAGGGTGGCTCTAGGCTATGGGGCAAGGAAGGCCCAGCGAAACCCACGTGACCACTCTGGGTAGGATGGCTTGTCCTGAGAGCTCCGGCTTTAGAGGGACCCTGCTTTTAGGTCCTGCACAGTACGGGAAGAGTGACCATGCTTTCTGAACCCAAAATCAGAAATATATACTGATAGGGAATTTTGTGCTATTTGTGAGTGCTAGGAGCTAATGAGGAGATGTAGATTGGACACTGGCACATTGGTTTTTCTAGTATATACTGATGGGGAAGTGAGCAGAATATTTAAAATGGAAGGCTCATAGCAAATGCAAGCTACAGGTTAACTGAATGCATGGATTGCCAGCAGCCAAGAGCAATAATAGGAGAAAAGGATTCACTTCGGGTAGCTGAAGTGGGGAGAAACAGTCCTAAGGTGATTGAAATCACATCTGGGATGAGGACGGTCATTTCACTCTGCAGCCAACCGAGGCCTAGAAAGAAAAGGGCACTTTCTTTTCTTTTCTGTTTTTTTTTTTTTTTAATTAATGAGATAATCAATTTTATTTATTTTTTTCATCTGGTTTTTGCTTTTCCAACACTCAGCTGTGTATGTGGTGTTGGGGATGGAACCAGGGTCCTTGCTCATGCCAGGCAAGAGCTCCCACTGCTGAGCCACCTCTCCAGCCCAAAAGAGTTCTTTCTTGAAGCAAAACAGCTACAGCTAGATGACAGTACCAGGATAGGGTGGGGTCAATGTCAACCTACTCATCTTGAAACACAGTGCTAAAACTGGGGAAAGCAATAAACAAAGAAAGTGGCCTGAAAGTCTGGGGCCAGAAAGAAACAGATGTGTACACCTGGGGCCATTTCCTTTCCTGGGCTTCATTTTCTCATATGTAGAACAGGGTCACAGATTGGGTGACCATGGAAGCCCCTTCCAGATCTCAGGTTCCTTAACTGTGACTTCCATGTCCCCTGGGGTGGTGAACATTGTTCAGTCTGTTTTGCATTTGTGCCCAGGTCTTTTAAAGTCTGTCTGCCTTCCAGTGCAACCAGTAGAACTTTTTCCTCACTGTGTGTCCCTGCTCCTGTCCCTGACTCCTGCCACAGCTGCTCCCCTATGTACTTAAGACAGGAAGATTCCTTTCTGTATTTTTTAATGTTCAAGATATGTCATCACAGGGAGATGTAGGGAAAGAGAAGATTCTGGATAATTTTTTTGTAGGTGACATCACAGGAAAAGATAGACCAGTTTGGTAAGATATTGGATTAGATGGAATGTAGGGTAGGGTCAAAAAATAGGCAGTTTATCCATACAGTCAATTATAGTATATCAGAGGTATGAAATGGCTGCTAAAGTATTGAATTCAACTTCAGGCTGAGTAAATAGAAGATTTGGATAAGGGACATGATAGCTCAACTCTCCTAAATCAGTCACACAGTGTGCGAGTCAGCTGCAGTGGTGTTTCCTGTCTCAAACCAAAGTGTGTGGTTAGGAAAGTGAGGGCGCCCAAAATCATGTCAGTAAAGGACAGATGAAGGGACTTGCAGAAGAACTGAAAGAAGACGTAACAAGCCTCGAATAGCTGTAGTCTTGTTATTTAAGAAGAATGAGGTGTATTGTGTAAAGCACATAAAGTTGGAGGAAAACAGACTTGAACTCAAAACAAAGCTAAGCCTTGTACGTTAAACTGTACAAAGATGGAATCGGGCTGAGAAGTGAGTAAATTCCCTCTCCTTTGGAATGTATTGAACATCCAAAAGCCCATGCTCTTTTCATGCCTACTTAGTGAGAGCACTCTCTGCAGGATGCTGGCAGAGACACTTATGATTATACTTAAGGTCTTAGTCAGTCTTGAGAGTTTCAAACTCTAAATCAGTCAAGTGAAAAAAGAGGAGGAATCAAGGTGTGCAATAGGGTGACAGATAAAGGTTTGATTCCTGGACAAGTCAGAGAAGTCACATGAGACGGGCTTTACCTTACCTAATCTGCATAAACTCTATCCTTGGATTCTCCCATGGTCACAAGGTACGTTTGCAATTGTGTGCTTGTGGAGCACTTGCCACATACAATGGGAGGAGGGGTGTAGAAGAAACGAGAGGGAAAAAGCAGTGACTCCATTGGTTGGGTCTTCACAGTGAGAATATTTCTTGCTTCTAGGGCAGTGGCGCTTCAAATTTACCTAAGCAAGTGGCCAGAGAGCAGAGACAAGAAGGAGGCCTTCTGGAAGTGGGCTTCCTGGTATTTTGTATGTAGTGCAGGAATTTCTAGCTAGGTGCAGTGGCACACATCTGCAATCCCAGCCACTTGGGAGCCCGAAACAGGAGGATCGCAAGTTCAAGACCAGCCTAAGCAACTTAGCAAGACCCTCAGCAACTTAGTGAGATCCTGTCTCAACATAAATAGTTAAAAGGACTGGGAATACAGCTCAGTGGTAAAGTGTCCCTGGGTTCAGTCTCTAGTGCAAAAAAAAAAAAAATGTTCATTTGGCCCTAAAGAGGGCTTTTTGGTTGTCTTTTGTTTGATTGTTTGTTTTTGGTTTGTTTTTTGTTTTCAGTGCTGGCAATTGGATCCAGGGACTTTGGCTTGCTAAGTGTGTACTCTACCACAGAGTTATACCCCAGCTCTTGAGAGTATACTTTCCCCCTTTGAATCTTCCTCCTTCTTTACTTTTTTTTTAAACTTTTATCACCTATGCTAGCCTTGAACTCGTGGGCTCAAGGGAGTCTCCTGCCTCAGCCTTCTGAGTAGCTGGGACTATAGGCGCATACCATTGCAGCTAGGGAGAGTATAAAGTAGATAATGTGAGTAGTTGATTCTCATGATTTGCATTAGTTATGTTCTATAAATTCCCATGACCAGGGGACGTTGTTCAGCAGTAGAGTGCATGCCTAGCATGGGCAAGGCGCCAGGTTCAATCCTTGGCACCTAAAAAAAAATTGCATGATTATTCCATTAGCAAATACCACACCATGAAGCATTGCTCCCAGGGAAAGCGCAGGGTGAGGTTCTGGCGGGCCTGCAGTAGCAGCATGTCATCAGCTTACCCAGCTGCTCACTCTTCCGTGTGCACTTCCTTCCACACCCTTTTGAACACATACTGTTGGCTCATAACATTGGACTCCAGCCAGCAGCACTATTATCCAAGTCCAAGGCAATACACTGTGCATACTTATTTTTTCTGTTAAAGCACAGCACAGCTTCTTGGGCTTAGGGACACCAGATGGCCCTTTCATTCTATGTTTTGGGTCACTTTTTGAGGAGTGGGTCTGGGGATTGAACCCAGGGTTGCTGAGGGCCTCACTAAATTGCTGAGGTTGCTCTTAAACCTGTGATCTTCCTGCCTCAGCCTCCTGAGTCACTGGAATTACAGGCATGCGCCACTACTCCTGGAAGGGGACTATTTTAAACAGCAAGATCACCAACAAAAGTACAGAAATGTGAGAAATCTGGGACGAAATTGACTATTGAAAAGGGGCTCCTTGTTTAGAGTGTGAGCTCCAACAAGGCTCTGCCTATTCAAGGACAGGTGAGTCAGGTGAATGACTCACTTTTTACAACCCTGCGCATGACTGAGAATGACCACAAAAGTGTCTTAAGTATTGATTTGGTGTTCTAATTAAATTTTAGAGAAGAGGCCAGTTCTCAAATCCATGAATAGTGAGGTTGCACTGCTTATGTCAAATATGGCTATCTTTTTTTCTTCTTGCTCCCTCCCCTGTTCCTCCCTTTCTCTTTTCCCTCATGAATGCAGAATCATAGGCACATGGAATATTAGAACTACTTGCCCTGTCCTGCTTCCTGAATGTCTCAAAGTCTTAGTTACCTCAACTTTAAAGTATTGTAATATGTATCTCATAGGGTAATTAGAGGGATTCAATGAAATTACACTTGTTCCCACGCATAGAGCAACCATAGAGAAAGCAAAAAAGAAGGATATATGCTAGACAGTATGCAGGTGATGCAAGGTGGGGCCTCTCAACAGAGGCACACCTGACCCTCCACCTTCCTCTCCCCAGAATCTAAGGCAGATCTGACTAGTCAGTCAGATCTAGGGTGGCATTATGTTTGAAGAAAATGAGAAGTACTAACTGGGCATAGTAGCACACATTTGTAATCCCAGTCACTTGGCAGGCTGAGGCAGGAGTACCACGAGTTCAAGGCCAGACTGGACAAATTAGCAAGACCCTGTCTCAAAATAAAACTGAAAAGGGTTGGGGATATGACTTACTTGTAGAGCAACCTTGGGCTCAATTCCCAGTACAGGAAAAAAGGTTAAAAATAGAACTACTATATGATCTAGCAATTCCACTTGGGGTATATACCCCAAAGAATCTAGAAAAGAGTCTCAAAGAGATAGTTGTACACCCATGTTCATAACAGCACTATTTACAATATATAGCCAAGAGGTGGAAGCAAACTATATATCCATTGACAGATGAATGATTAACAAAAGGTTGTATGTACATGCAATGAGATTTTTTTTTTTAAAGAGAGAGGGACAGTGAGAGAGAGAGAGAGGGAAAGAGAGAATCAGTTTTATTTAGTATTTCATGGGTCTTTTGTTGCTCTGACTCTTCATTGTGTACGTGGTGCTGGGGTTTGAACTTGTGTCCTCATGCATGCTAGGCAAGCACCATAACCGCTGAGCCACTGCTCCAGCCCACAGTGAGATATTATTCATTATCATTATTACTGTTACATTGTTTTCATTCCTTAAAAAAAAAAATGAAGTCTTGTCATATGACATGGACCAACCTTGAGGGTATTATGCTAAGTGAAATAAGCCGATCACAAACCAACAAAACTCTGTATCCGCATACAGTTGTCAAATTCATAGAAACAAATAGTAGAATGGGGGTGACCAGGGGCTGCAGGAAAGGGGAAGGGGTGGTGTTGTTTAAGGGGTACAGTGTTTCAGATCTGTAAGATGAAAAGTTCTAGAGATCTGTTTCACAAAAAATGTGACTATACTTAACATTACTGAACTTCATACTTAAGAGAGGTCACAATAGTAAGTTTTATGTTATGTGTTGTTTTTTTTTTTTAAGAGAGAGAGAGAGAGGGAGAAAGTGGAAGAGAGAGAGAGAAAGAATCAATTTTATTTAGTTTTCCACCTGTACTGTTTCTCTGACACTTAGTTGTGTATGTCGTGCTGGGGTACAAACTGGGGTCCTCGTGCTTGCCAGGCAAGTGCTCCAACCACTGAGCAACCATTCCAGCCCTGTTATGTGTTTTTGTTTAACCACAACAAAAATAATGAAGGAAAAAAGGCATTGGGAACCAATAAAGCCACACTGGATTCTCCTGTCATACTTAGTCACTAGGTAACAATGATCTGAGTTCTGTGGTTGTTGCTCATGCAGGAATCTATATATAGAGAGTTAATAAAAATTAAACCTTGTTGTATCTGTCTCTCTTCAAGGCATTAGCGAGGTGACCAAGGCAGTGGAAGAAATGGTATCACTGCCCTGTGGTTACAACATCTCTGTTGGTGAGCTGTCGCAAGTACGTGTTTACTGGCAAAAAGAAAATGCCGTGGTACTGAGTATCGTATCTGGGGACGTCAAAGTGTGGTCTGAGTACAAGAACCGGACCTTCCCTGACATCACTAATAACCTCTCCCTGGTGATCTTGGCCCTGCGCCTGTCGGACAGGGGCACATACACCTGTGTCATTCAGAAGCCTGAAAGGGGGACTTTCAGACTGGAACACCTGACTTCAGTGATGCTGTCTATCAAAGGTTGGTGATTTTCTTTAGGCCAATAGATTCTTTTCTTTTTCATTGGTATTCAACCAGATTCTCTCCCAACTCTCTCTCTCTCTCTCTCTCTCTCTCTCTCTCTTTTCTTTCAGGCTGATAGAGTCTTTCTTTCTTTCTTTTTTTTAGTCTTACAAAATTTAATTTACTATGCAATATCACATGTGCATTTTATGATTCTTAACGCCCTTAAAGACACACATGTATTGCTTTAGGTGGAAATTTTACCAACGAGACATGTATCTCGTTTCATTTCCTTCTTAGGGCTGGATCTCCAGTGTTACAGTATACTCTTATTGATTTCTCAAGATGGAAATATCCATTAGTGTACATTTCTTGATGAGCCAAGTTCATGGCAATCATTCTGGGCACTGTAATGGCTTGAAATGCCTTCTGAGTCACATGAGGGCATTTTTTTTTCAGTGTAGGTGTACTATTAACTGTACCCGAGCCAGCAAAATGCACCTATGGCATCAGGTTGGAAAAGAGAAAAGAGTGATGCTGGCATAAGTATTTTTCAGATTGTATTTGAACATCTAGTTCTATGGCTATCTTACTACTATAATATTTTCAGAATAACTTACTGAATATTTGAAGCTCTCATCTAACAATCATTCCTGCAAAGTTAGATGTTAGATAGTTGGATGAATACGCCCCTCTGGCGAGAGCAAAGAAGCCCTGTGCATCCACCTACTCGAAGGGTGAGAATCGTTTACCTTGGCTAGGAAGGAGTCTTCCTTGTTCACAGGTCCTACAGGATACTGCTGCAGCCCAAGTCCTTGCTTAGAAATGACAGCATTGGCCATTCCCTCACACTTGAAATTCAAACACTTTTCTTTTTTTTTCCTGGGCCCTTGAGGCTTTAGTGAAAACCAAACCTCATACTCAGTAAAATATGATGATTAATCTTGATCATAGATTATTTCTGCAGATTCTTAGCGGAACCCTCGATGTTCTTCCCTGCTTTGGTCATTAGCTGTGAATCTTTTTGTACAGCAACCAGAACATGCCTAAAGCTTAGTGAATAAGCCAGGGCACGTGGAACTATCTTACACCTCACTCAGTATGCTCTGTTCATGGTTGGAGCAAATGATTACATGATGACGTGATCTGAGGAGTACTAAGAAACCCACCTCTTCCAAAACGCATAAATTCCTGAAATACTCATCTTTATAGTGTTCCTGAGTGTTAACATTTCCCCCAGAAGATCCCTGTTAAAAATGAAACTGTGGGGGCTGGAGCGGTGGCTCAGTGGTTTCGGCGCTTGCCTGGCAAGCACGAGGACCCGGGTTCAAACTCCAGCACCACATACACAACTAAGTGTTGGAGCAACGAAGGCCATGTGAAAAGCTAAATAAAGTTGTTTCTCTCTTTCTCTGTCTCTCTCACTGTCCCTCTCTCTTTAAAAAAAAATTAAAAAAAAAATGAAACTGTGACCTGTGGGGCGGCACCGCAAACATTCCAGCCTGCACTAGTTAATTACATTAGGCGCATGGTCCTCTAGCAGAATACTCAGAGAGAAGCAGAATCAAGACAGAGAAGACAAAGAAGGCTGAGCAAGGTGGAACACACTTGTAATTTTGGCTATTCAGGAGGCTGAGGCAGGAGGATTGCAAATTCCAGGCCAGCCTTGGCAACTTAATGAGATTCTGTCTCAAAATAATATAAAAGGGGTTGGGGATGTAATTCAATCCTTGCCTAACATGTGTGAGACCCTGAGTTCAATCACTAGTACCACCAAAAAAAAAAAAAAAATCGAATGGGAAGAGGAAATCTTTTAGGGAGTCCAGGCCCTACTGGCAGATTACAACAGAAGACCAAGGACAGCTAAACATTAGATGAGTAGTGTCCTGGGGTGGGGGTGGAAGGACATCAGTTAAGGGAAAACTGACCTATTTTACACAGAAGCATTCTGAATTTTCCAATTGAGTCCATTAAAGTGGTACTTCTCAAATGTTCGTGTGTCTTATAAATCATTTGACTTGGGGACTCTGCACTTCTAACAAGCTCCCAGGCAATGCCCATGCAGCTGCTAAGGACCAGTTTGAGGAGTGGGGAGCTAAACAATCTCTCATTGGCTAGAGTCATGAACTATCTTGTTTTGCCCATGATGGAGGGGTTTCCTCCAGACACAATATTTTTAGTGTGAAATCTGAGATAAGTTTCATGCAAACAAGGATAACTTGGTTACCCTACATTTGCTTAAGATTGTAAAATAATAATATGATATCAGCATAGCAGTATATTAAAAACTCCATTAACTAGCACATTTGAGGAACAGCTATACTAGTTAACATAGTAACTAGGTTAACAGATTTTTTTCTTTTTTAAGAGAGAGGGACAGTGAGAGAGAAAGAATTTTTATTTCAGTTTTTCATTTGGCTTCCATTGCTCCAACACTTTGTTGTGTACGTGGTGCTGGGGTTTGAACCTGCATCTTTGGGCATGCAAGGCAAGCACCATAGCTGCTGAGCCACCGCTCCAGCCCCAGTTAAGGGATTTTTATTTTTCTAAAATATGTGCATCTCTCCCCTTTCTCATAATATTCTTACCATTCCCCAGAACGAGTGGTGAAAATTTAGGTTAACTGATTAAAATGAGGTATAAAGGACCAATTCTTTGATGGTCCACAGAACTTAGGAGTGGTTATTCTAAACATATCACCATATAGCAGGGACAGGAGACAGAGCTGAGGCTGTTCTAAGCCCAGTTAGACCTTGAAGCTATGACTTAACATAGTCCCTGGTATTTGTGACACTCTTGTAGTGTAACTGTATCTCATAGCACAGAAATGAACATGAACCATAATTTAGGATGAGTTTTTTGGTATGTATTCCAATTATAACATGTAATAATTAAAAGAAACAAAGGTGCAAAATTAATGATTTGGATTTATGGGATAAATTAACAAGTAGAAAATAATGATGTCGGGGCTGGAGTGGTGGCTCAGCGGTTTTGTCGCTTGCCTGGCAAGCACGAGGACCTGGGTTCAAACCCCAGCACCACGTACACAACTAAGTGTTAGAGCAATTAAGGCCATGTGAAAAACTAAATAAAGTTGTTTCTCTCTTTCTCTGTCTCTCTCACTGTCCTTCTCTCTTTAAAAAAAAAAAAAAAGAAAATAATGATGTCAACTGAAAATGGCTCTGGAGGGTGGCTTCACATATGCTCACTATAGTTTACTGAATAAACAGACCAAATAGAAGAGAGGTACTTGTGTACCACAAGTAACAGGAAGAAAGGAAGGAAAGGAGGACAGCAAAGACAGCCTCTTGTGTCAGGAAAACCTGAATGCAAATTGCAGCTCTGTTACTTATCAGTTTTGATTTCTCTATTTTTTATTTATTTTATTTTTATATTTGGTATTGGGATTGAACCCAGAGGTGCTTACCACTGAGCCATATCCCCAGCCCTTTTTCTTATTATTTTGAGATAGGTTCTTGCTAAGTTGCTGAGGCTAGCCTTAAACTTGCCATCCTCTTGCCTCAGCCTCCTGAGCTGCTGGGATTACAGGCATGTATCACCACACCCAGCTTTCAATTTTGATTTCTCTAAATCTCAATTTGATTATTTATAACATGGAAATTATATTAGGTTACATCTTATAAAGTTACTAACATTCAAACTTTTTATTTCATTTTTTAAGAGGCAGGGTCTCACTATGTTGCCCAAGCTGGTCTCAAACTCTTGGGCTTGATCAAGCGATCCCTCTGCCTCAACTTCCCTACTAGCTGAGACTACAGGTGTGCACCACCGTGTTTGGCTTGATATCTAACCTTTATTGACCTACATCTACCTCTTAGTATTGTTGTAAAGAAAAAATAAGATAATGTCCATACTTAATGAGAACCCAATAAATATTTGCTATTTTTCTCTTCATCTCTAACACAGACTATGACAACATTTATTCACATGAACCTACATCAAAAGTGGTGAAGAATGGATATAAGAGTTCAAATCAGAGTCTTTTGATTATAAATAAATAAATAAATGACTTATGGGGAGTTGAAAATTATATCTCATTTTATGGGGTGCTGCAAATTATATCTAATTTTTCATTCTCATTAAAACTAAATAATTGAGGGGCTGGAGAGGTGGCTCAACAGTAGAGCACTTGGCTGGGATGTACAGGAATCCAGGTTTGATCCCCAGCACCACGTATACAACTAAGTGGGGGAAAAGCAAAAAACAGGTGAAAAAATAAAAATTGACTCTTTCTCTTAAAAAAAAAAAAACTACCTAATTGACTAAGAATGTAAAGCCATATGCACAGATATGCACCTGTCATTATACCTGTTCTTTCTTTAGCTGACTTCCCTATCCCCAGCTTAAGGGACTATGAGCAGCCATCTCCTGACCTTAGAAGGATAACATGCTCAACCTCTGGCGGATTTCCAAAGCCTCACCTCTCCTGGCTGGAAAATGGAGAAGAGTTAAAAGCCATCAACACCACAGTTTCTCAAGACCCTGAAACAGAGCTATACGCTGTTAGCAGTGAACTGGATTTCAACGTGACAATAAACCACAGCTTTGTGTGTCTCATCAAGTATGGAGGCTTAACTGTGTCAAGTACCTTCAACTGGGAAAAACGTAAGCCACATTTTCCTGGGGGAAGTTCTGCTGTGCAGATTCTGAAAAGCCAGATATGCTTTAGATTGAACTAAGTGACTTTGATAGTAATTTTATAGTCATTTCAGACACACAAAATACACTATTAAGACTTGTTAAGCTGGGGGTGGTGGTGCACACCTGTAATCCCAGCAACTCTGGAGGCTGTGGCAGGAGAGTCTCAAGTTCAAAGCCAGCCTCAGCAATTTAGCGAGGGCCTGAGTAACTTAGATCCTGTCTCAAAATAAACAAAAACAAAAAGGGCTGGGGATGTTGCCCAGTGGTTAAGCACCACTGGGTCCACTCACTGGTACCAAAAAAAGAAAAAAAGCCTTCTTAAGGTTACTGCACAAAGTGTGATGATAATGTTCCTAGACTATTCTGAATTTATACACCTAATAACTGCTATTAATAAGGTAGTCATCTTGATAAGTTATTGTAATATTGTTTTTATGAAAAGCACTAAAATTTGGCCAGGCATGGTGGCACACACCTATAATCCCAGCCACTCGGGAGGCTGAGACAGGAGGATCACAAGTTCAAAGCCAGCCTCGGAAACTTAGCTAGACCCTGTCTCAAAATAAAAAATAAAAGGGATTGGGGATGGAGTTCAGTGGTAGAGTGTCTTTGGGTTTAATGCCTAGTACCATAAATAAATAAATAAATATAAATAAAACACCAAAATCTGTCCTCTTTTCAATTTCCTTCAGGATATTGGCACTTTGTTTTAGAGCACCCTACCTCCATGGTCCCATGGTATAAAGCCATTGTCTTTTGTGACTGAATGCGCTTTTTAAAAACTACCAGTTCATTCAGGACCTTGACTGGTAAAGAATGTGAGTAACAATTTTGAGGATAATACCTGAAACAATAAAGGTCATTTTTGAGCCAATATTTGATCCTATAGGTAGTAAACTATAGGATTTTCTTTCACCAAGAGATGAGATCATCTGAAAATATAAAATAGAAAAGCTGGATTTATACATATATACACACACACACATATACATACATATGTATATATATGTATATGTTTTATATATATATAAAACCCATAGTGGGTTATGTTGCAGGAGAACTCACATACTTGAAATTCATTTTCTTTCTTTCTATCTTTCTTTTCTTTCTTTCCCTTCCTTCCCTTCCTCCCTCCCTCCTTTCTTTCTCCTTCCTCCCCTCCTCCCTTTCTCTCTCTTATCTTGTTGAGATGTTTCATTCTAGTGTATTTATTCTAGAGTTTTCAGTCTCAAAGTAGACAAACTATTTTTCTCCACAGGTAAAATTTCTTGGGAAAATTAGTTCAATATAAACCAGATTTTGACATGGTTTTATCAATACTCCAAACTCATCTTTCTCAATCATATTTTATATATTCTAAAAATTTATCGAAATGAGGTTTGAATCGTATAATAATGATAGTTTATTAATTCATGGTTTAATTTTTCCTTAGAGATTTATCATTGTTTAGCCAATTTTAGATTATTCTATAAGTGGGGATTAGTACAGAGATTAATCAGTAATAGTATCTTGATTGTATTTTACTTTGAACATAAATTATATTTGGAATATGGGTATAGGTGACATTTTAGGATAAAGGTTTCCAAAATTTTTCTGAAAAGAGCCAGATAATAAATATTTCAGACTTTACAAGTCACATGGTGTCTGCTTCAATAGCTCAGTTCTGCTGCTGTAGAATAAAAGCACCCGTGGATAAGCCCTTAATGAATGATATACCAATGTGTGAACAAAACCTTATTTTAAAAAGTACGTGGTAGACCAGATTTGGCCTAAGCACTGCTATTGGCCAACATGTAGATGTCATCTTTGTGGCTGGAATAACTTTAGAGTATAAACACTTCACATCTCACTAAATGGGCTTCAGGCATCATTTACAGTAGAGTCAAAAGCAAATAATGCATTTGTGTGTGGTCGAGGGCTGACCACATAAACATACATAGATTAGTTGTATATAGTTGATAGAAATGTTATAATTAATGTGTAAAGCTTTGCTATAATAATACCTGATCTGGAAAAAATCCAATAATTAATTAAATAGATTGGGCATACGATTTTTTTTTTAAGTCTAGGCCTGCCAAATTTGTTAGCCCTTGATAAACTGGAAGGAGGTAAACCAGGATCCCCACTCATGATGTCTGATAAGCTTTACATGCAGATGCCCTAGCTCAGTAGCGCTGGCTGAGTCTGCCCCTGTGATGTGTTGGCAGATTCCTAATAGCATCCCACAGCCAGTTGGCTGCTGCCTGATCCTTCTTTCCCTCACATGCCATGGTCCCTCTAGGCTGAATGAGACTTGCAAGTGGGTGTGATGGCCTCTGAGGGGAAGCCAGGAGTGAGCCAGCGACTGTGAAACTTCCAGAATCCCAGGATAACAGCAAGGGCTTCTTTGTTATTTTGTGTGTCATTCTGGTGGGCAGAGGCCTTCCCTGGGAATCACTTGTCTCCTTGCAGTCTGGTGTTTAACAAATAAAGGAAGAGCCAACTCTCCATAGTCTTAATTAGTAGTAGAAACACATTTTAGAATTACTGCTGTCTCAACAATGTGTAAGAATTATTACAGCCTAGGACACTGAGGAAAAGAGACCAGTTTGGAGGCTACTAGGTGGTAGAGGAGAAAAATTCAAACAAGAGCAGTTCCTGTTAATCAGGCGGAGAAGCTGGCTTCCACCCTTCTAGTTGGGCCCTAAAACTATACAATCTGGAACTCGGAAATATAATATCATATGAAATTCAAGTCTTAGGAAAGGAGGATATCGTCCAGGAGGACTATGGAAACACTGATAGGACCTATGCAATGTGTGTGAAGAGAACTGC
Source organism: Aplodontia rufa (assembly GCA_004027875.1). NCBI lineage: Eukaryota > Metazoa > Chordata > Mammalia > Rodentia > Aplodontiidae > Aplodontia > Aplodontia rufa. The sequence goes on from PVKS010002828.1 coordinate 105,037, forward strand.
TAAGAGAAAGGAAGAAGGCAGGACACAGCTAGAGAGGGAAAAATTGGCATATCTCGAATGGGACATCAAGTAATTATTAGTAGTAATACCTATTAATGAAAAGCAGATGTCTTTTAAAGTAGTTCTGTGGACTCTTTCTTTCTTTTTCCTTTTTTGGTACTGGGGATTAAAGCCAGAGGCACTTAACTACTGAGCCACATCTCTAGTCCTTATTTTTCATTTTGAGACAGGATCTCCCTAAGTTTCTTAGGGTTTTGCTAAGTTGATGAGGCTGGCCTCAAAATTGCAATCCCCCTGCCTCAGTCTCCCAAGTTGCTGGGATTACAGGAGTGCACTGCACCTGACCTAGACTCTTTTTTATGCCCACTTAATGCAGTAAACGCATAAGTTCAAACTGTCTTCATATTCAGTATCTGACATCTGAATATTAGTTAGCCACAGTATGTGTCTGATTGAAGAATATGCAAGATGCATATTGGTGAGCTCACCAGGCAAGGAAGTGAATAGTTCTCCGAAAGTGCATAAAGAAGAAGCGTAGGATGGGAACCAAACAGTGGAAAAGACGTTACAGCTCACCTTCCTCTTTTCCGTCCACAGCCAAGGAAGATCCTCCTAAAAATCAGACTTTGGTCATTATCCTATACTCAGCAGTTGGGGTTTTGCTCCTCTTTGGAATCGTGGGAATATTGATCTGTAGTAAGTAGTTCCTTACTATCACCATGATCTCAGTTCCTAAAAGCCCAAATGCTATTGGTGTGTTTCAGCATCTCTCTGTCATTTTAGCCTATTCTCTTCTCCTTTTTTTTTTTTTTTTTTTTTTAGGTATCAGGAATTGAACCCAGGAGCACTTAACTAATGACTCACATCCCCAGCCTCTTTTGTTGTTATTGTTGTTTTGAGACATGGGCTCACTAAATTGCTGAGGCTGGCTTTGAACTTGTGATCCTCCTGACTCAGCCACCCCAGCCACTGGGATTACAGGCATAGGCCACCACACCTGGCTAGCCTATTTTCTTCTTCTTCTTCTTTTTTATTTTTTTAAGAGAGAGTGGGAAAGTGCAGTGTGAGAGAGAGAGAATCAACTTTATTTTTTCATCTGGCCTTTGTTTCTCTGATACCCAGTTGTGTATGTGGTGCTGGGGTTTGAACCTGGGTCCTTGCACATATTAGGCAAGGCAAGATCTCCAACCACTGATCCATCACTCCAGCCCCACCTATTCTCTTTTTATGTTTGAACAAGTCTGTGGCAACTGTAGTGTCTCCTTTACTTGTCTCAACAAGTTCTGTTCATTCACTGAACAAACATTTTTGACACTATATGCTTAGCACTCTCATAGGTACTGGAGTTTTTTTTTTTTTTTTTTTTTTTTTTTAAGAGAGAGGGACAGTGAGAGAGACAGAGAAAGAGAGAAACAACTTTATTTAGTTTTTCACATGGCCTCCGTTGCTCCAATACTCAGTTGTGTACGTGGTGCAGGGGTTTGAACCCAGGGCCTCGTGCTTGCCAGGCAAGCGCCGAAACTGCTGAGCCACCGCTCCAGCCCCGGTACTGGAGTTTTTGACAAAGACAAGGGGTCAATACTCAATATCATTCTACTTTGGTACTTTTATTTTTCCCCAACTTTGTATTTTCTTGGAGACACCTAGGCTTGCTAACTAATTTGAAAACATCTCTGATGCTAACTAATATTTTAATTCTTGGTTTGGAATTAGAGGAAAGGTAGAACAAGATTTCAAGGGCAAGAATAATTTTCTTGAAGGAAGAAAAGATGTACTAATGAAGTCAAGAAGCTACATGGCCACAAAATTTGTGGTCTTAGACATATCCTGCCCTGGATCTCTGTGATTAAATGAAGAGGAACTGCTAGGTCAAAGCTATAGCTACCATCACCAGGAAAGGTCTTCCTGGAGTAGAAATTACATACACTGAGCAAAGAAAGTTAGAAGACCAACATTTGCTGATTGTCTCAGCCTTCAGCGTAACACACAAAAATGTCAGCGCTCAGAGAAGGCACTGGAGACTGTGCTACGAGCCACTTATCCCACGGGTAGGATAAAAGAGTCTGGTGGACTCAGAGTGTTTCCTTATAAAAACTATCCGACCTTACCCTCTAGTTCAGGAGCTCTCGTCCTCAGCACTGTAGTAATAGGTCGGCATTTTGGGCCTGATATTCCTTGTTTTAGAGTGCTGTTTAGCAGCCTGCCTAGCCTGTACTCACTAGGTGCAAGTAGTACCTTTGTCTCAGTTGTGACATCCAAATAATGTCTCTAAGTCTAACCATTGTCCCCTGGTGGGGAAGGACGAAAGTTCCTCCTGGTTTGAGAACCATCTCTAAGTCTAAGACAGTCTGAAGTCTTGCAGAAATACTTGGACACAATTCAAGGGAGACTTAATATCATTTTTATTATTCCTGCTTATCTCTAAGGACGTCCCAGAAGATGGAGAGAGAGAGGAAGGAATGAGGCAGAAATAGAAATGAGAAGGACATCCTGCATCTACACAGGACCTGCAGAAGCCTCAGGCTGAAGGTGTACAGGTAGCTTCCTGCAGCTCTTCTCTACCAGTGTGGGACACATGGCATCGTGTGGCTTATGATGCAGTCTTTCTTCCTCTTGGTACCAAAACGGAGCTCTTTGGCCTACTACCTCATCTCAAAAACTTCATTCAGGTGTATCTGAACAGACACAGGGTACTGGGTATCCCTCTCCTTCCCCTTCTTCTTCAGTTTGCCTATTGAAGCCTCTTCCTTTGCTGTGCCGTCTTAAAATGCTCCTCTTTTAAGACCATTCAATATCTTGATTTTACAAAACACTGATTTGAATTTATCTTAAATAATCCTGGGCTAACTTCTTACTCCCGTCATTCATTTTCCACATATGTCTTACTTTTGGGGACACAGAATTGGGTCACTTTGTACTAACATCATAACTTCATCCTTGATTTCTCTGCCTCCTAGACTCAACCTTCTGACCAATCACTCAGCCAAATTACATCAAGAATTATTCTGTCATGTCCTTTCCCCACTTAAAAGCTCAGAAGAGACCCTGTGCCCACAGTAAAAATTCTGATACTTTTTTTTTATTAAGAGTATATAGAGATACAAATGAGAGGGAAACATTATCAAACCATCAATGACCAATGTATATATGCATAGTTATCTAGGGGTAATGCCAAAACATGGATGACCACCTTGGGTTTCACCTGTTGCGGTTTCCCCCAGAATGATACTTTTAACTCTACATTCCAGCTGATCTCTTCAGTCTAAACATTTTTTTGTTCTTTCCATTATACTCCATGTCGTCATTTCCAGACACCTTGTGAGCATGCTGGAGGCTAGTGAATGGAGTTCAAGACTTTAGACTGGTCTTACTGACTACACACAGTGGGATGAGCCTGGCATGTTCTTTCTTTAGAAGACAACATAGCATTAACTTTTGTGAGAGTTACACAGTTTTGACTTAGCAAGTTTGGGGTAACACCAGCATCAGAAATGAGAATCTGCAGAATTTCCTTTAAAAATAAAGCAAAATGAAAAACAACACATTCTTATGTTTTGCAGAAACACCTTTTTTTTTTCTTTTTGGAGACAGGGTCTCACAAAGTTGCTTAAGGCCTTGCTAAATTGCTGAGACTGGCCTTGAACTTGCAATCTTCCTGACTCAGCCTTCTGAAGTTGCTGGGATTACAGATGTGTACTACCACACCCAACCCACCATTTCATCTTAGTTTTATAAAAATCTCTGTGAGTCCAATATGATGGTGCATGCCTAATCCCAGCTGCTTGGGAGGCTAAGGCAGGAGGACCACAAGTTTAAGGTCAGCTTTAGCAATTTAGTGAAACTGTTTCAAAATAAAGAATGAAAATGCCTGGGGATGAAGTTTAGTGGTGGAATAACTCCTAAGTATAGTCCCCAGTAATGCAAAAATAAATAAATAAAATAAAAATTTCTGTGAGCAGTATCTTTCTGTCCCTGTTTTATGGGGGAGAAACCCGAGACTGCCAGAGAGTGAGTGATTTGCCTGAGGTCTTACAGATAAGGAGCTAAACGGGGACTCGGGGACTCGGGGACTCGAGCTGGGCTTCAAGCCCTTTCACATTATCCATGGCAGCCTCTTCACATTTTTCCTAGAGCCATCTTTCTAATGCCTACCCTGTTTTCTTTTCCTTTCAGTGTATTGTTCACTCCTTAATACTGAAAACTGTCCTTTCCCACATGCAGATCCAATGACTCACATGAGGTTTTGAGAATTTGACCTCTGAACTTCTGTACAACCCTGGGTTCATTTTCATGTCTTAAACCCTTTACAGACAGGAGGCTTCCTAAGAAGAGAAACCATGACTGAGACATCTTTGCCCCATACATAGGAGAACCTTGAGCAGCAGAATTTGATTGTTTGGTAAATGCTGCTGAATAAACGCTTGTCTGACAGATAACAGATATTTCATGTGGAGAATTTAGACTAGTTCTAAATTCTGTCATGATTCAGGTCTTCCTTCATGTTCTATAGCTCTCACGATTAATATCTACAAAAAAGATTAATATCTATGATGTTACCTCAAACTGGGAATATGCTTAGCCTTGATATTAAAAATACACAATTTAATAATGTTTTTCTTCCTTGCAAATTTAAGACTTATTTATTTTGTTTTCTCAGGTTCCATCCATCTTCTTTTGTGACTGACCTCTTCTGGAAGCTTCTTCAGATGGGGAGGACTCCCCAGCCTTGCCCTTCAAGTTCTGTTCTCCAGAGGAGTTTCTTCACTTCAGTGGCTTTGCAGAAGTGTTTAGAGGAATGTAATGGCACTGAAGTGGCTCTGGTGACCTTGATGAAGAGGTTTAGAAAACAAGAATTCTGTATGTCCGGAATGAAATTAGAGAATAGTAATCTTAATGACAAGGGCACTGAAAGCCAGGGCAGGGATCAAAAGACAAGGATTGGAGCAGTGGCTCAGTGGTTGGAGCGCTTGCCTGGCATGCATGAGGACCTGGGTTCAAACCCGAGCACCACATACACAACTAAGTGTCAGAGCAACAAAGGCCAGATGAATAAATGAATAAAATTGATTCTCTCTTTCTCTTCCTCTCTTGCTTTCTCTCTCTTCAAAAAAAAAAAATTAGTAAAGGCAAGCTCTGGTGCTCTGGGTTCTATCCCTTCACCCGTTTGACTCTGGGCTTTTTTATTTTTAGTTTTTGTATTGAATCCAGGGTGCACTACCACAGAGCTATATCCCCATTAATCCCACCCCCTTTTTTTCTCTCTTTTTTCATTTTTGAGACAGGGTCTTGCTTAGTTGTCCAGGCTAAACTTGAATTTGTGATCCTGTTGTCTCAGCTTCTTGATTAACTGGGATTACAAACATGTACTATTACGCTTACACCAGAATTTTATATTGTTTTCCTTTGCTGCTCTCCTACTTCCTTATCAGATATCAGAGAAAACAGAACTACTCAAAATGAATTTTCTCTGACATGTAAGATGAGTGAATGCTTTTTATACCTCAAAGCAATAGGGAGATTGGGAAGGGATTATTTAAAGATTCACAGTCTTCTGGTTCATATTGGACTGATAACCACTCTAAATGGTGTTAGGCTTATTTGATCTCATTTGTAAAATACTTGTGAGAAAGTTCTCATTTAAAATGAGATAGGGTTTTTTTTTTTGTTGTTGTTGTTGTTTTGTTTTGTTTTTTTAAATTGTACATGTCCTAAGCAGTAAGCTAGGGCAGTCAGATATTCTCATTGGAGAATTAATCTGGAGAGTAAGATTAAGTTTCTCAAATGTGATTGGATTTAAAATGTCTCATTTTGATAGCATTCTAATGTAAATTCTATAAAACATGGATTATATATATATATATTTATACAGGGCTCAAACCCATGAGCACCCCACCACTGAGCCACATCCCCACTCACTTTATTTTTTATTTTGGGATAGGATGTCACTAAGTTGGTTAGGGCCTCACTAAAATGCTGAGGCTAACTCTGAACTTGGAGTCCTTCTGCCTCAGTCTCTTAAGCTGCTGAGATTACAGGCAAGTAATCTGAGCCTGGTTTATGGGTAAAATTTTAAGTGATTGCATACAGAATTAAATCACTGAAAAAATAAAGGTACTGGGCTGACAAGAGCCCAAGACAAAGACTTAAATGCCGAAACAAAAATAAAAAGCTGCTGCATTTAAGTTTTATTATCCCTAAATGAGATAAAAAGTAGACCTCAGAAAATATACAAACGTTAAATAAAATCTTAATAACATCATATAAGTTATATTAAATTATTACTTATTACATTTGATGAATGTGTTCCATTTTTAAAAAGTTATATGCTACTTTTATTATTCTGATACTTTTGGAATATGAATAAAATTGTTTTTAAAAACAACTCTCTCCTTTTATCATTTCTAGTTCAAAGGTTTAACTTATATGTGATTATGAATCAATAAAACAATGAACAGCTGGACACAGTGGTGCATGCCTATAATCCCAGTGACTCAGGAGGCTGAGGCAGTAGGGTCATAAATTCAAGACCAGCCTCAGCAATGAACAAGTTGACTAATGGCCAGTTTGTCAGCAATTTGTAAATGGGATAATTAAGCATCAGATCAGATTAAAGCATAGGTTAGTGGCTCAGTCCCTTTGAGACAGACAGGGACCAGAATAGGGAACAAAATGGTGGATAAACTTGTTACAGAAAGCTTAGTCCTCATCCCTGAGGCCAATCCAGTAACAAAGACAAGGCTTTGCCAAAAAGGAAAAGGAAATTTTAAAGCTTTGCTAGCAAATGAGAAACACAGGGGACTACTGTCCCAGAGTCTGTGATTCTGCTCATCAGTGGGGACAGGGGTTTTTTACAGAGGTGATTCAGATATATCCTATTTCCCAAGATTAGGGAGGAGAAGGTTGGTGAGAAGTTCAGGAAGAAGGAAAAAAAGCATGTCAATTTTAGAGCAGCAAGAGATATCTTCAAAGTACGAAGTGAGCCACTGTTACCTCTCCCCACTGTCAATTTCTAGCTTCCATTTCAGTGGAAAAATGGGTGACAAGTTGTTTCCTGCTAAAAAGGAGTGATGAAAGGGGGCCTTGAGAGTGGAAGCTTTTAACCTGTTGCCATTCTCTCTTCCGGGCTTTGGTTGCTTAGTTGCAAAGGGAGGAACAGCAATGGAGAAGTAAATGGAAAGATACATCCACAAGGACAATAATGAATAGGGTAGTCATACTGAGATAGAGTAGACCTAGCAAAACTGACTGAATCCCTCTTCATATGTAGGAGAAGAGGCTTGAGAACCATCAG